>JAZBGY010000449.1:16122-60687 GCA_037414755.1 Lydus trimaculatus | reverse complement strand
CGAGAGTGGCATGATAGTGTGAATAGACTTATGCATTTCCCATATAAGAATATTTTACTGGCACAAGAACGGCTCGAGATCGAACCGAGACTGGCACGACAGTGTGAATATGATAGGATTTTACTGGCACGAGAACGGCTCGAGATCGAACCGAGACCGGCACGATAGTGTGGATAGGGCTTAAATCTTTCCGCTTTTCAACGTTATTAGTGTGTTCATCTACTATCATTTATTAAATATTGATAACACGATTTAGTAACATTCAGTTTTATAGATCGCTTCGGTGAGAGTGGTGAATCTCAATTGATAAAGATTCCGCAGATCTGACCGTCTCTCTTCTGGAAAATAACAACACTAGAAATAATACATTTATTATGGCGTTATAGTTACATATTTAATACATACATTTATTGTTTTTATGAGTAAATCTAGATAATTTCCTAATGATCTTTTTCTTATAACATAAAACTATAATAATCTTTATAAAACATGTAAACTTACAATTTAAAACAAGAGCGCGTTTAAGCATAAAATCCGGTAGTAAGTTTTTGTGATCATTGTGAAGATCTATAGATTTCTTTTTTGCTACAATCGTACGTTCTTCGTTTTTATGATAAAAAACAAAGACACAAGATATGGTTATAACGTGTGTTGAAAACGTATCATCTAAAATAACGATTCCAATTTGCTAGGTTTGCTAGGGTATCGCTAACGAGCTACGACATCAAGGCTCGCCGCACGATCTACAAAATCCTTCAGGATAAATGTCATCGTAAATATCTACTTTTAAGTCTATATATACATACATATATATATATGTATAGTGTGGTTAATATTATTTTGGGTAAAATTAATAATAATTTGAATAAATTTGATTGTGAAATTTTATAGACATCGCCGATGGGGGTCGGGAATAATCGAATTATTACTAATTAAAGTAGGGCTAATGTCGATGTTGAATCAATTTTACCCTCACGTAACTACTATTGAGGGATGCAAAATGCATAATTTCCGTTTAAATAACAGTTATATATAGCAGACGTAGGAAAATCGAGTGTCTATCAGGCTAATTCGTTAGTTTCAATTTTACATCATAATCCTCCGTATTCGGAACCCCTGTATTTAAGGTGGTTTTGTTATTTTAATTTTATCAAAACAAAAAAAACAACGTCTAAAATAAATATGTTGGTACTGAGTAAATTGCCTGTTGTAGTTTTCTTTATTTCCATTGAGTTGTTGTATTTTCTATTGGAAACGGTATATTTTTTCCTCCCAAAGTGAGACCGCACGTCTCCATTGGCCATATTCGTTACTATCCATTGTGTGTATATATATATAGACGGCACACAAACATACATTTAGATGAAAAGAGAAACGGAAAATCCTTCCAAGTTTTACGATGCTAGTCTCGTAGTTGGTCGCTCAATTGGAAAATCTCAAGCGCCAACAGACAATAGAAGTGTTCTCTAATAAATATTTGCTAGAAAATCAATGGTTTGTATATAAATGAAGTTTACAATTATATTTTTTTCTCTCTTCTCGTTTCTCTCAACTATTGTAACGATTCTAAGAAAATCAGCAAAAATGTGACAATTGATAAATTGTCAGTCATTATTACCTACCCATGGGATGTATATATAGAAGAGTTTCTGGAAATGACTTATTGCAACAAATTAGTAGAGAAATTAAAACTTTCACTGCCATTCTGTTGGATTTTAAAGTCTTTAATGGATGCTGCCGGCTGTAAACAAGTAAAATATTTCATATTTTCGGATGCAAATTAGCACCGAATCTTTTTCGAAATTGTCTCTCTGTTAGATGAGCTTGGGGCGATGTAATTTTCAAGATTGATTGTTACAACTCTCGTAAAAACTTTCATATAAAACATGATAGAAACATAAAATTCGTTCTTTATTTTGTAAACAAGAACTAATCATTTATAAATGTATAGAAGATGATTGAGTTATTTAGATTGTGTTTGTTTTTGTTTATTTTGTTGTGTCCTATTTAACTTGGTGAATCCTTTTAACTATATACAGATTATAACTGAAGCCGGTTAACCGCAACTGGCAAATTTTCAACAATGTAAAAATTCTCGAATATAAATCAGAATTTCTGTCTACTAACTAATTAGGTTATAAGCATGTTTTGGATAAATAGTGATTTATAAATTTTACCATCAAACTGCAATAGTCAACGGTCAAAGTAGAATAATAAATCTTGGTTCCTTCTCTCATAAATTAAAACTTGTCTATGCTAGAAATGGCAAAAAGTGATTTAATTAATCGAATTTTTTGCAACTTATTACCGCTAGTTGTGCAGCAATAAATTGACGAAAATTCGACTATATGTTCGTTATACTGTTAATAGCCCGTTTTTATCACCACTCCAGTTGATCTTAACCAAACCGATTTTTATTCCAACTTATTCATTATAAAGGGTTACATTAAATTATATGTGCTTGAATTGCAATGAGGGGTGGTACTTTAGATTTGTTGTCGAACTTCATTTCTGTAATTACTCTCAAACTGATAGATTGAGGTTAATCACCTTACTGTTTGTGTCTCATTCGTTCGAAACATCAACCCTTATATACACTAACGTTGCTATCCTCCATCAATGTCGACCATGAATTTAAAGAAAATTTATTATTAACAACACGCCAACCATTAACAACAATAAAGTATTAACTAACTAAGAACTGTTTATCGATCGACTGAAACTCTACGCTATTCCAATGAAAAGAACACTACAACACTAAAAGAAACTTTCGCCTATTGTTATACTATTGATGAAAATTAATAAGGAAATTACAATTGTATTACTTATTTCATCCAACCCAAGTATACATAAAGGAACTAACTATATTTCCTCTAACTATAAATTGTTTGAACTGTTTACCCTTCAAGAACCACTCTAATTTGCCCATCTACATAATAGGAGCATTTACCACCATCACGCCATCCAATTTCTACGTTTCAAAACGGACGTTTCTTTGTATTTGTTGAAATAATCTTTTAACATACAAAATTACCATTTGTGAAATTCTGCAGGCCTCATAAAAATTCAGAGAGAGCATAGGAAATTTCGAGAGTTAATGTCTGTGTGTGCACCATAATTGTTATCATCAGTTGTAAGTGAGATATACAGTGAAATTGCCTGATTTAGGTCTAATAGTCGAGGTTATAGTGCGTTATTTCAAATGACTTTCACCCTTAAAACTAACATTCTATACGGTTTAAAGGCGTTTATTCTCTTTACAACTCTAAAATAGATGAAAAACAACATTTAGGCTAGTAAACTGAACATGACTTACTGACTTGTCAAGTTAATAGACTTATTGTTAACTTCTAGCACTATTATGAGGGCTGTTCTATTAATGAACCTCATAGGTGTTGAAGTTGATAGAAAATCAAACAATCTAAGTTGCTACCAATACTAATTCGCCCTATTCAACTGTATTTATTGTTCAAAAATTCTAATTTATAACGACATTAATTTATTGTTTAGCATTTGATTAGCAAACTGTTGAAATTTAATAACAAACATTTCCTGCATTTTGAGTTTGAATCGTTGGAGAAATATTAAGTAAGAATTTAGGAAAGTTTCTCATGTCATGCTCCAGGTGGTCCCTAGTCAACACTGATGCTGTTCTAGAACATCAAGTAACGGCTATACGTTTAATCTTGATGTTCAGCAATATTTCTGCTGATTTTCCATCATCTTAGCATAAAAATGTTTCGAAGAAATTTTTATTAGAGTTTTTAAATGTAGTAAAGCTTTCCGTCTTGTTGTTGTTGTTGCTGTTGTTATTTCCATTTATTAAAGAACATTACATTGTAATTATGTTCGCCGGAAGATGTTTTCAAAAGAGAATTTTATAATATTCCACCAATTACTACTACGGTGAAATAAGTGAATTGAATTTAACATTATCAACAAAAAAAAAATGTATTTTTTCCTTATTTGAATACATTAGCAGAAATTTAATAACTTACACCCTTCAATCCTGTATAAATATTAAAGTTACTGTTAAGTACTTTCATCATTAAATTTTTAATATCTACTCTCACGTAAATATGCGTTTTAAATACATATAAACTGAAATAAGTACGAGTGAGATAGGAACAAAAGCTAGAAATCTAAGGTTTTGTATAAGTGGGAAAGCTTTCGAATATTATCTCATATTATGAAAGTTCCAGATGTTATGGAACAGAAAAAAAAGTATTGTACAACAGTTCGTCATCTAAATGTTTTAGCCATAGAATGCTGTTAAATTTTATGTTCAAAGTTGGACAAGAGAGATCGTTATTCTTTTCCAGGCAAAACCCCTATTTTTCCCCGTTTTATTTTTATTAAAAAATGGCATATACAGTTTCTATTTCGTGTTCTGACAAGCAAAACATGTGGATGACATACAAATGAAGGTAATGTGAAACGTCTCCGTTTCGGTAAATATTGAAATTACACAACAGTTTTATTTGTTTCGTAGAATTAGTAGAAAAAAATTTATGTCTGAACGTTTTTATTGGGTGATACTTGAAACAAAAAAACAACCAAAAAAACCGCAGCACTGTTGTGTATGTTTTTTACCCTAGACACTCATGTTTATATAATCGAAGATTGTCTATTCGCATCCTCCGGCTGTGAATCAAATAAAGCGATCCTATCTTCTGGCCCTACCTACCAACCCCATTCTATTTATCTTGCTGTTGGTGAAACGAACGAAAGAATAACAATACGAAAATCATATCTACGCAACTCCCATTTCAAGTCAATATTTCAAAATACATTTGCAGACGATTGAATCGAAACGAATGACTAACGATTCAAATCACAATTGTTTGATAGATATGATAAATGATGTAATATCTTTTGGTTGGTACTGTTCATTAAACGGGGGTCACGTAGTGCTTTTTTTTGGGTTTTTTAGATTCTATTCTACTTCACTTTTTCTGATTTTAATCATCATTTAATAAGTTAGAAGCGTAACAAAAATGCGCGAAAAACGAGACAGTTGATTAAAAAGCTTCTAAAGAATCTCTCTAGAAAGCTACGTCGACATTCATCACAACACGAGGGGTAGTCTTCTGCAGGTGACAATGCCACATTCTAGTATGACGGAGGGCGCGGTTTGTTAACCGCAGTAAATACGTCAGAGACGGATTAGGATTTTCGTGAATTACGACACTACTACATATACAAAAGGAAGAGAGAGAGAGAGAGAGAGATATGGAGAGGATTTGGTGGAGGCGCCGGTTGAGATAAATACAACGACTTAGATATACTAACCGCTTATTATTCTTATCTACAGACGGATAATTAGTGTAAATCTTGAGATTTTATCACAATCAAATTATATTTTGGTTGGTTTACAAAAGTAAATTTTAACACCAATAATTGTTTTCGAACCAGTTCAACTCACAAAATCCAGGAAAATCCACTTTTATAAAATAAACATTTTTCTGACTATATTCGAATTAGGTATACGTACATGTTCAAAGAAAACAAACTAACTATTGTTTACGTTTTCTAAATCAAGAAACTGTATCAACCGGGTTTCAACTTCGATTTATTACAGTGAACTTTCGGTTTTCCAATAATCGTAAATTGTTCCATAAAGTCCACATGTGGACAACAAAATAAAAAATGTCTGTTTTTAACAACAGTTCCATTAATGGAGCATCGATGGATTGTCGTATTGAAACTTGGAAATTGACGTTAATAGAAAAATTGAACTAGAAACTAGAGAGGAATTTTTTTGTAATTTATTAGCTTACCACAACAATCCCAGTTTTTGTTAGATTGATAAATATACAAAAAAAAAAAACAACAACATTTCTTGTTGGTAGTTTTTATCTGTAAACTGTTACAAGTTTTCCATTAAAATAAAAGTTAGTTGAATCTTATTTTGATTGATAATAATGAAACGAACCACCCTTATTTCCAGATAAAATCTGACACACAAGTAGGTGGATACAAAATGATAAGAATAAAGGACAATTATAGTAAATTCGTTAAACTTATGCAGAATAATTTAATTGTAGTTGCAAATTATCGTTTTAATTTTACATATGTTTCATCCCTTCAACTTAATTTACAAGAACTTCCTAGGCAATATTTGGAATAAACAGCGAGTCAATCTCGTAGAAAACTCCTTCTAATTTCTCGCTCTAGTTATTTATCGTTTCCAGATTACTAACGTTTTTCATAGAAAATTTTTTGAAAAATGTAGTCGAATGAATAAATGTAGAGAAATAGTAAATTGAGGAAGTTCGTTTCTAAACTTAGACGTACAAAATACCTTTCAAAAACCGAATATTCGTAGAAGTTGCTCGAATATTCTCTGCAATACACGTATAGACATCTGAAATGCATGTTCACACATTTTTACTCTATTGTGTAACGAGTAAATGCCCTGACAATTAAACTCTTACAGATAATTTCTACACAATTTCCTTAAAGTGTGTTCATCTCAAAGAAAGGTATGAAATGTGAAATATTTCTGTACTAGACAGGATATATTGTTGCCAATACAAAATCCTTACATCCGCTGATCGTGAGAAGCGAATTTCTTCATCTATTCCTCTTGGCTCATTAGCTGTTCTGCATAATCGTAGATGACATATTTCAGCCTAATTTAAAGACTAGGTTTCCGTTTTTTGAACTCCTATTCATAGTTAGTGCATGAGGGTAGAATTGTTGTTCTAGTTCAGTACCTCTAGGTTACTTTTGAGTTAATCCACAATGTGAATTCATTTAATTAACTTCAAAACAGTTCTTGGTTCAATGGTTGACTTTTCCCTAAGAGTCATCACGATTTTAGCTGACTCTTCATTGTACTGTTTTCACTTTTTTACAGGAATATTATTATGGATTTAGCTGCTCCAACTGAATTAACATATGCTTTATCAGTCTTACGTGTGATTCTCTTTAAACCTCCTTCATATAAATATTGAGCTGAAAAACTTTCCTTTTTTCTAACTACGATTGAGGTCGCTTATCAGTATTTTAAGAAAATTGAATTCTTTTAAAGAGTAGCCGTTAATTTTGTGATTATTAATAAATGATTCATTATTGAAGTTTAGAAATTTATTTGTTGAACAAGGTAATTATTCTACTTTCTTAATGTCGTTGTATAGAAAATTATAACAACCTCAACTCAAATTGAAAGAAGTTCAACTCTATATTCGTCTTAATTAGTTGAAAATAAAATAATCAAATATAGAGAAAATTTGTTTACGGACAAAATAGACGTAAATTCATTACATACAAGTCTTTATTTCCAACTAATTTCCAATAAAGTTTGAATATTGAATAGATCATCTGACGGATATTGAAAATTGATTATACTAGTAAATTCTCAATATTTGTTCTAAATTCATTCAACCATATACAGAATATTAAAACAGATTTGAAATGTTTAACAAAAAAAAAAAAAAACAGATTACAACTATATTTTAATGTATAATCGTACACAGACTGTGGTGTAGAATGTGATGAATTGTTAATTTTGAACTTAAATTCTATTTGCCACAATAAAATATCGTGTATGAACAATACACGATCAAACATTATAAATTCTAATTGAAAATTGTAGTCATTTGCAATAAAATAATAGATACGTGTAATGCTCATTTATTTAATAGTTTGGCTATTGTGAAATAAATGATTATATCCGCTATTTGAATGATTATTTATTGTAAATATTCACCATTTTTTCACACATAAACTACTTGCCTATTTATATAAATCTCTCGAATATGATGTAATAGAGTAGCATTGTTCTATGATCATTATAATGGAATTTCACGAGCTGATACCCCAATTTCTACATTATCCTCTACAACACAGTAATTTATTACTTTTGTTATTGTCCTGTATGTGTATCGACAATATTTTCACTGTTATGTTACATATTGTGAATGCGGTTGATAAAATGATAAAAGTGATATATTTATGGTACTGTCAAAGTGATGCATTTTAACGAATTCTTAAAATTATTTTAATGCTATTGCAGAAAATTTATAAAATTTCAAATAAATATTAACACATCTTTTCCATTTTGGGTGTACATACAACCATCAGACCGATTCCATTATCTTTTAAAACGTTTCCGTGATTATCGATCAAAATTCGTAAGAATTGTCTGCATCTCTATTGAAGAGATGGCTCTTTAAATAATTTCAAGTTTAGATAAGGGATGCTTACAATAATACAAATGCGTTCACCATAACGTTTATCTTTATCCTAAATAGATTTGCATGAGAAATTTATTTAACTGACTGCATATATGAATTTAATATTACCACTTGTCAACATCTCTAACACAACTGTGTCGCTATACCACATTTCTACCATATCTACACATAATATACCCACTCATCATACAATTCTACCCATATGTTATGTATTGTAAAATTCCCTATTGTAGATCAAAAAAAATTATAATAAAATTAAACCAACTTATTAAACTGTAAATCTCTATTGTTATATTGAATGTAAACTGAATTTCATTGTAAATTTTATAAAAACAAACAATTTTTCCGCATGGAAAGTTTTTAAAAGCCTCATTTCAACATCAAGTTTGAAAAGTAAACAATATGCACTCTGGATTATTTTTAAATATTCCATTCAACAAATGCTTAATATTTAGTTTGGTGCTTCTTAACAAATATTTTAACTCTAATGCCTTTATTTAACATTACGTTAATCAGACGATGTTACAGTGGTAAAACTTTATGACTGGTTAAAAACTCTCTATTTAAATTCATAAAATGTTCTTCGTGGAACGCCGCATTGGGCACCACTCTTAGATTTGAGCTCAGTTCTGTTTCAGCTCCATATCCAAGACTTAACATCGTTTGTGACTCATTTTACACTGCCATGTTCTTAAACTCTACTTAACTAAATTATCCTTATCCGCGAGCAACCTAACGATAAGGTTGATTTAGAGCAAGGTCGACCAAAAATGTCGAATAAGGAACTGAAGCTTGAAGGTCTTAAACGTGTCGTTTGCTCATAAATTTTACATTCAAACTTCACATTAAGCAGCAAAAAAGGCTGATATTTATGACCAATTGCTGAAAAACCACGCGACTCTTTTTGCCAAAGCAAATTTACAGATTTTGCAGAATAGTGTTTCTGTACATGCTTGGCAATTAAGATTAAACTGAAATTAAATGGTAAAACATCCCTCTGTCAGAAAGACTAATAATTCTTTACACCAAACCAGTTTTTCCCTACCTTCATTACACTAAGAGACAGCAGAATAGAGTGAAAGCGTATTTTGTACACAGTCTCGTTCTCAAACAGAAAATTTCTTCATACAGAGCTGTCTTCTATCGAAAAGCAAGTTGCTCACCTTTTGATCAGCATCAATTTGTGGAAGATTGCATTCCACTAATCACCACCCACACTATTCTATTTCCAATTAAGCTCTGATGTAAAAAAAAGCTAAGTTTGATTCCAAAGATGAAACTTTAGATTCACCTGTAGACTGAAGCTTTGAAAGATGCCCTTAAATCCCCTTTGAAGCTATATTGTTTGTTCCTCACTGTTAGATAAAATTCAGTTGTTAGTTAAAATTATAAAAATATTTTCACAATTGAATTATAGTTTTATTGGTCAACAATTCAACAAATCAAATTCTGATCTGTACATATTCAAATGCGTAACAATTTTTTTTTTAAAGTTGCTATACCTCACAAGCAATGGTAATTTGTTTTTCAAACAAACAGAATGCTTTCAACGGTTCGTAAATGGCTAGTTATTCGAATTATTGCCTAATGGATTTCATTTATTGAATTTGTTTTATTGGCTAACAGTTGTAAAGTTCAGATTTACTCATTCCTGAAAGATTTCAAATTCTTTTCCATTTTATACAAATTGTACGGATACAACATGCTGATGGCTGCTGCAATTCAATCATTGAAACAAAAGGTTGATGTGATAATCTATGAAATTTCAGATAATTTTGTTTTTTTTTTCAATAAAAAGACAATGAAAACTCTAATAAATGATATCACAGAGATTGATCTATTTGCTTTAACTACTAGAGGGGGAATTCTAATATTAAGTGAACAGTGAAAATTTCTACTTCATTTAATGACTAATTGTTTTAATAATTAGTTACAACAAAGATAGTTAGAAGCGAATTGATTTTTCTGTAGTCAAAGATAAGAAAATTGGTTTGAAGATTTCAACTAACAGTTTTTATTAGTTTTTTGTTTTTAGTAGTAGAATAGCATTATAATCCAACGGAACTAATGAACTTTCTAGTCTTGTAGATTATCCTAATTGTACAAATTAGTTCTGTAACTTCATTTTCTCTATGCTAATTTTTAATCAGTTTTAATAAAGTTATTAAAAACGAGCAGTATAAAGATGATATTTATTTATATATATAGATATATATTTATACTTCTATTTGTTTCAGGATGACGGTAGAATACAACGAATCAGGCAACGAGACATTATTGAAGATTTCCCCAGTTGAAGTTGAAGATGAAGCAACTTACAAATGCGAAATAACTTATTTAGAAGTGCGAGAAAATTGCGATGTTGTACAGATTGTAAAATTGATTACTTTAGGTAAGTGATGCTCAGAATTGCGATAATGTGTCTGCTTATTATTTATTCGCAATTCATTCCTTTATTCATAATGAATCTAAAAATATTTTCTAATAGTACTATCAGTGAAATTATTTATAGATTATTAAGGTGAACCATTAAGACTGTTTTATCATTAGTTAGACGGTTTTAATTGGTAGAATAAGTTGAAAGATTAAGTCGACCGAATTCTAGTTTGAATATTTGCATTATCCAAGGATATCCATTGCCTGTCAGATAAATTATCACTGTATGATTCCCACTGGAAAGCATTCAACACCACCAACGGTCTGACGGAAAATCCAGGGCGATTTATTATAGCCACACTATGCCAACATAAATCATTTCAAGATATCGCTACAACGATGGGTGTCTTTTTAAAAATTACCCAATACTGCCAACAATTTATACTATTACGTCCCTATATTCACAAAAATAAAGTTGTAGAAAATATATTGCTGCTATTGGGTAAAAATATCGATAAATGGTGCGAATAATAATCTAAACTAAGATATCGTACAACATTACTATGACCGCACATATCTTTTTTGGTGTATTAGTTGTGTGGTTCCGTTACCGGTAAGAAATCAAACGACCTGTCAAAAGTTCGAGTTTCTGGCATGTGTATGTAGTAGTTAAAGAACTCATTCTCTAGAGACCATGAAGAAGTTGTATATTATAGGCAATGCCGCTAGTAAATTTATTGAACGTCGATATTACACAATAACTAACAGACATTTGACCCCCAACTCTAGCCAGCAAACTCAAACAATTTTTCGGTATGTATATAACACAAGTTATATTTGGCAAAACAAAGATTTAATATAAAAGTTGGCAAACTTTTGAAAAATGCTTCCTTTATAATTATTCATATATAACTATATATGAGATTTCTGGAACTAGTCTACAACATTATATAGTGTATATAATCCGGACTTTGCCTCTTGTATACCCGCTACCTCGTTTATGCTATTGAACCGGAACCAGCGACCGGAACCCATCAATACAGTTTGATGTATTTACAGCCTGATACAGGATGTAAAGAGTGCTAGGATATGTGACCGGATAAACAAGACTATGTATGCATTTGCCACAATTCTACGAAAAACACAACAACTATAATCCAAATTTTATTTAAATTATTTTTTTGTTATTTTGTCAATATTAGAAATTTATTTTTTCGATCATAAATTGAGGCAAACTATAATTTTCAATTTATTGTACAAAATAAATCATCCACTACCACAACTGACAACAATACTACCGGCAAAAGAAAAAAAAAACGACATCATCTAAAGTCTGGTGAAAGTGGTCCCGACCGTTTACTACAACGATAAACAGCCATAAATAATTTATCTAAAGGAATAACGTCCGATATTTCCGCATCACCTGTCATTATGACAAACTTTATCAAATTCCTTTAGTAATCCATAACTGTATCGACTACTATCACTTTTAAGCTAGTGACATAGTTACTTACCCCTGTGTGCTGATGACGATGATAAGATGACGGATGAAGTAAGACCGCACCACGGTCGGTGGTCCAGTCACCGCGACGTCAATTAATCTGTGTCACCATGTCGTTTGACATTAAACGACAAGGTTGTAACCCGTACAGTGTAAGAAACTCAAATGTTTCCACTAATAGACTTTCTGACACATTTATCAATACCTAGAAATCAACTATGTGTAGTTATACCATCAAACAGCGAAAACACTCTCTATAATCTTTCTCAAAAAAAAAGCAAAGTTAAAGCTACATTTCACAACACATTTATATCAACTAGACAGTTATTTGGATTGAAAAATGTTCGAAAATCAGACCGATTGCTCTGACGTAAGTCGTTGGACCCTTTTTTTGTCCCTCTATTCTCTATATCCCCGTTTTAAATCTAATACATTTAAATAACAAATTTACAACGTTCTCGTTTCCTTTACGGAACTGTGAAAGGTCGATTGATAAGTTCAAAAGCGATACCAACAACAAACCAGATGAGGCTTATATTGATATATAGCTAACTGGATAAAATTCGAATGAACCAAATGCGTGCAGCATTCTTGCTTCCCTATATGTTTTAAATTGCAATTGTCCAAAATTTAAATTGTAGCAGTCTTACGTTAAGGTATAAAATAAATCCACCAAAACACATAAACATGTTAGTTGGGTTGTTGTTTATTTGCTAACATTAATAATGTTTAGCGAAGTGTTAGGGTATCATTTTCTAACATTCTATTTCCCTTAGTGTGTGCAACATTTTGTATTTAAATAAAATTAATTTCTCTCTTTATCCTGGGATATAAACAGCATCTGTTGGATGCAAGTAAATTGGATTCGCTACAATAACAACAAATTATTGTGTATTTTTCTATAAACAACCAAACAAACAGTAAGAAGGAAAAAGAAGGTAATCCAAAACTACTTTAATATTCTTTCAAAGTTTTTGAGTTTTTTTTCTTATGCTTAAGCATTAATGCAAAATTACTGTTCAACATAACTATTGTTGTTGTTTTAATGACTATCTATGGTTTATGTCAGACTTTACGAGTAGTTCGTTGTAATAAAATTTGATGCAGATAATAACAAATAAAATTACATTAATAATATCGTATATTACCCCTGTTATTTTAACGAATCCATAAAACTATACCTATGGTAATTTGTTATTTATAAAAAATTATTCGTTCTTTATTACCGTCACGCTTATCTATTTGCATATAAATTATATGATTGATCATAATAGATTAATCATTACTATTACTATTTAACTTTTATCAATCCATCAAGATAAGTCCAATCAGATATTTCGTCAATATTTATTTAATAAAGCACCAGGTGTTTCTTACTTTATCCCAATTCCCGGTGATAGAACACACATTTGCTATATAAAAAATAAAATCGTCTGTCCTCAATTTATAAAGTAAATCTTTCAATTCCACGATGTCAAAACGTTAGCAAATTTAAGACAAAAATAAAATAAAATCCAGCCAATATAAACCAATTAAACATTTAAATATTCCAACTTTATTCTTTAGTCTCCCGGCGCCTCCACCAATTCGACAACTTTTCTTATAATTACAGTTGCATAAATTGGAAAATTTAACTGCATCTCATTAATATTCTATCGAAAAGTCTATTTATTCTAGACAATAGGTAACTTTTAAAATTCTAAATAACATCTGTACTAATAGCGATAAATGAGTTAACAGAAACAAACTTCAGATACACTATAGAGTTTCTGGAATAAAATAAAAAATATAAAGATAGTTCAGTTCTAGCAGACTGAAAGAATATCATGGATATTTTGTAGACGACTCTTTGAAATTTACTTGAAAGGTTATAAAGTAAAAAAATCGTCGCTTTTTAGAGACAAGATGCAGAGAAATTAAAAATGTAACTGGATGACTTAACGACTGAGATGTAGTTGAACAAATTATACAATATTCATCCAAGCTATCCAATTCATTCAAAAAACAATATAAAGAGAATAACGCTTCCATCATAGTGACAGAAATTGTTAGAAAGTTCATGATGGCTTTTATGTACATACGAGGGTAGTCAGAAAAGTTTACATCCCATATTTATCCCGTCCAAGTAGTACTCGGCGTCTTTTTCTATAAAACAATCGTTTACGAAGGTGATAGTCTCCTCATTTGACGAGAATATCTGCCCTCCGAGCGCTACTTTTAGCTTAGGAAACAAAAAAAAGTCGGTGGGAGCTAGATCTAGTGAGTAAGGAGGATTTTCGCCATGCCAATCGCTGCCTTGGTGAAACTAAATTTTTTTCTGCAAATTCGGCCTGTTTTCCGCAATTTCTGCTTTCAGTTTGTCAAGTAATGATGCATAGTATGCCCCTGTAATGGGTTTTCCGTTTTGAAGATAATCGATTAGGATAACTCCATGACTATCCCAAAAAAAAAAACAGTCGCCATCACTTTCCCAGCCGACATAACACTTTTTGCTTTTTTTTGGACCTGATTCTCTATTCACAGTCCACTGTTTTGATTGTATTTTGGTTTTTGGGTTATAATGGTGTATACAATTTTCATCAACAGTAATTAACTTGCCCCAAAACTCTGATTTATTGCGCCTAAACTGCGCCAACAGAGCGTTGCAAATGTTCATTCGAACACGTTTCTGGTCTAACGTGAGCAAACGTGGTACCCAACGCGCGGACAACTTTCTCATGTCTGAATCTTGATTCAATATGTGACAAATACGTTCTTTGAACATATTCATAGCTTCTGCTACCTCTCTCACTTTAATTCGACGGTTGTTCAGTACCATTTGGTGAACTTGAGCGATGTTATCAACAGTGGTTGCAGTTTTTAGACGTCCCAAACGTTCATCGTCTCTCAAGCTGGTACGACTACGTTTACATTCAACTCCCCAAAATTTTACTATGGTGAATGATGGTACAGAGTCCCCGTGCACAGCGTCCAACTCGTCGTTGATTTGCCTAGGGGCATTACCTTTTAAAAACAAATATTTAATAACAGCTCGATACTCGATTTATTCCATTTTTACAAAAACACTCACATCAACTCATTCAAACAATTGTGCGTCCAAAATGGATGAAATTTTGGCAAGTCGCTTTCAAAAGATGCGCAAACACATTACCTAGCTTTGTTGACGAGTGCTGTCATCTTCATGTTAAGGTTGGCAACTTTACAGACCACCCTCGTATGTCGTGAAGCTAGACAAGTTCTAAGTAAACCCCATCAGAAGACTCAAATTAGTCATTAAGTAAAGACACTTCAGTTATTGCAACTGTATGTGCAAAATAGTGTAGCCATTTATTTGAAACCGTTTTCGGCAATTTATTATTATTGTGTGCAACCTATCTGAATTAGGGATCTTGAAGTTGAAAGGGGCGGATTATCATTTTAAGTTTCAATTCGGGAATAATACAATACTCAAGGGAAGCCGAGATTTTCAATACTATTAGTTGAAAAAGCAACGCACTGTGAGATTCTTCTTCCATTAATACATTAAATACATTTATGAAATCTTCTGAGCGTTTTCAAACATGTTTAATTACCACAAATGAAAACTTTATTGTCTTCAAAACTTCTTTGTTTTATTGAAATGGCAAAGTAGGCAACATAAAATTTAATTCGCCACTTGCAATTCTGTCTGCCTCAACATACATACATATAGAAAAATTGATGAAAAAAAGCCCAGCAATTTCTCATTTCTACTCTTTCCACTTAACTCTTATATATTTGCGTATACATATGTATATATGAAATAATAAAACGGCAATCTGCAAATCCTCCAGGCCTCGAGTGGCAAATACAACTACTCACTCGTGTGCGACGTTGAATTCTATTTTAAATCATATCGTTGGAAATAAGCAGTATAGGTTTTATAAGAACAAGTCTTTTGTATATATACAACTAATACATTCAAATAACTACTAGTTGATGTTTCCCTTTACATGATGCTCTTTATGCTACATTAACTAAAGAAGATGAAGGAAATAAAAAAGCTATAATAACCGAAGCTGAAAATGTGAAAACTCCAAGCTAATTGTATCTGAAGTGTACTACAATTCTCAATTCATAAAAGGAATTAAAAATGAACATATTCAAACCTATACATTTTCATTTGAATGAGAAAAAGCATTAAATATAAATCTTTGTTCGTTAGTTGGAGATTTCGTATTGAAAACTACCCATTTGTGCTAGTTAAAGTTTAATATCTAAGATACCTCAGTTAGATGCACCATTACCACTGTCAGTTTCAGATCAATAGTATCACTGAAAGATTAATGTTGTATCTAGAAGTTCTAATAGAAAATAGTCTCTTTTAAATAAGTTTCCCTATGGTTTATAAATTGAATCACTGAATTACTGATAGTATTACCTACAACGATGCAATTTGAAAGTTATATAGTATGCAGTTGACCTGCACATTACTGCATCGTCCATCATTTCTATAATATAAGCTAATGTACGCTTGTACAGTGTCAACTTTAGTACCAGTCTAAAACTTTACGACGCATGAATAATTGCAAAAGTTTATTTTAAGTAATTCTGGAATTAGAGAATGGTGCATTTCTAGTTGTTTATGTACCACACAACATTATCTTCTATTGAGTGAATATTCATCAGCAATTGGTATCAATATATCTTAGTTTTTGTTTTTTTTTTTGTTTCTGGAAGAGCGCAATTCTCAATCAAGAAGATGAATAAAGTGGCAAAAAATATATATTCGTAAAATAGACATTTTCTCCTCTTAGAATGACTATGAAATATTCAAATGATAGGATATTATCCATTTTCAACTATGTGAACGTGGGATAGACGTGATTAATTTATTTAAATGAATGCCTGACAGGTAAATAAAATGGATATTTTTGGAGTTGAAGTTGCTGTAGTCTGGTTAACCAACTAATGAATAAGCAATGTAGGAACTACGATTTTTTTCTCCTCTCTCTCCATATTCAAATATACGTACATGTAAGCACTAGTTGTTAAATTATATCTTGTTTATTAAGAGCAGTCTCAAGAGTCGGTTGGTAGAAATTTCCAACTACCCCATCGGTTATATTGTTCATTATAGTTCAAAAATTTATAAAGGGCTCTTTAAACTATAGATTTCTATATGTAGTGTACCAATTATATTTTCGTTGCAATCTACAAAATTAATAGTTTATTATTGGAAAAGTATAATTGTCCTTATTTCTTTTATCAGTAAAATCAATAATTTCCGGTAGCTATCGATAGTTTATTTTCTAAGAATATGTCTATACAGTATATGTTCCAATCCAGTGGTTATCATCAAAGAATAAAATCGCTTTTATGTCGTTCTGTTCATCAAAACTACTCTTTCACTAAGCATACATCATAGGTTACTTTCGGCTCAAAACTATTTCTGAATAAAACGACGAAATACATACAAAAAAAAAATCGTACATTTTTAAAGTGTTCAAAGAAAATCTCCTTAAACGAATATCTCCTGAAACACATACAATTTCCATCCCTTCTGTATATATTTTATTCAAACAACTATACTCCCTATTCGCTATACGCTAGGGGTTGGAACAAATTCGACCTTCAGGCTGGTTTTGTGTGTATCTCTACTGTATATGTACTATGTGTACGCCCCGTCTGCAATCACAAATGGTTAAAGGACTAATGCAATGCATATGTTGTTTTCCGGGATCCATTTATACCGGTAGAATGGAGCGTGTCGAGTTAAGTGCACAATGAAGTCGACAGGGAATGTTCGTGGATGGATTCAAGAACTAAATCTGATTTAATGCTGTTTGAGTGCGGTCATCAGATTAAACACAAATAAGAAAATAAATCAGTACAACATTACAGTTTTTATTTGTCCTTTATTTATTAGAAAATCCTCTAGTTGTAATTAAATCAAAAGAGGTTTGAATAAAACTACAACATTGATCGTGTTTATTTTTGCCTCTCGTTTTCGCTTAAATAATTTGAACCTCTTGGGGCATTTTGTTATAGTTCCAATAAGACTAACACGATCGTTTTGTTTGTGAAACCTAAAAATAACACGTTCATCCCACCAAATTTACCTGAAGCTATTGTGTTTTCTTGTGAATCCTCATGAGATTGATGGAATTAAACAAGTCAATAATGAACAAATTCCACATTTTTACCTTGCTTTTAATTCAACGTATTTGAAGTTGTAACACAATAAAATACAGCCGACAATATTTTAAACTTCGTAAATTCAATTAAATCTATATAAACTTTTTTCGCAATTAGAGGATTTGTTCAATAATAATAAAAGTTGGCGTTGAACTATGTACAGACAATATCAAATAAATTCTGCCGTTGGTTTTTAGAAGAACCCCATGTCTCTCTTTCGCATGACTGCATGCAATCAAACGAACGTAGTCAGGACGCAATGTAGGATCCTCTACGGTTTTAATTTAAACGAATTTATTCGATTCTAAACGGAATTACTTGACACTGGAATGTTACTGTTAGAAGCTGATTTAAGTAAATGTAAGAATAATAAAATTGCTTCAGTTGACTTCAAATATAGAGCTTTTATCTGATTATTGTATATTTGTATGTAAAATTACCAAATTGCTGTAATATGTTTCAATATAGTGTCTAGCAACCGCAATTTGAATCAAATTGTTTGAGACTTAAGCAGTTTAGTTCATTTAGTGTGAGATTGTTTCCGCCATCATCAACTGTATTAAAGTCCTCACTGTTTGTATGTTTCTGGAGTTTCTCTTGAATAAAATCACCGGATGAGCTGCTAGCTTGGAGAACAGGCAGTATGTTTCAATATTAAGTTCTTACACAACGACGAAGTTGTATTTGAAACGTACCTAAGGTAAAAAGTTTCACTACAACTTTGTGCTGACTGGAATATCTAAAATTCAACCTACCAAACATCTATATGTGTGGTAGTCTCGCTTAAAGTATTTCCATGAGTTCAGCCCATAGCAGTTTCCAAGAAATATGTATGTAGTCGTCGACGATTTTTCTCTTAAATAAAGTTAACCAAATTAACAAGAATCATGTATGTAATATAATTAAACAATATTTGAATTGGTAATACAAAATAAACACAATTTCCAAAACCGCTAAAGTCCAGAAGGCTAACCTATAATGTTTAATGCATGTTTGTTACACACAAGAGGATTTCCTAATTAGTGGTTAATGAGAAAGCACCTAACCTTGTTATGTAGTATTAAACAGTTCACGATCAAAGCTACTTGAGCAATGTTGTATTTATCAATAGATCGATTATAATCAGATTCTGTTATTACAATACTGTATGGACTATTAGTGAATTTCCTTTTGTAAATTAATATCATAAATTATTGTTATTTTGAAACGTATCTAGTCCATCAGAGACATAAATTTCAACTGTAATCAATATGATGATAACAGGATGATCTGTTCTAGACATTTCAATCACAAATGTCTTAACGTTTATTAACAATAAACTCAATAAATTAATCTTCCGTCTACCGTATAACTGAAAAGCCTTTATTTATTCAACACTGTACAGTGGTGCACGGTAGACAGCTCAAATAGTGTCAAGTTAGTGTGCGTAAAGAATTTATTATACTGTTAAGTGTCTCCAGTAGATTCACACAAAGCTTATCCGTATGAATCAAAATGAATTCCATGTTTCGTATGCGGGCCACATCGATTAATTGTCAAAAAAACTGCATTTGTCTTCAAATCTACCGTTCTTACCGTTTGGTTAAAAGACGTGTTCCAAGTTATGAAGACTTCCATTTGTAGAGTGAGGATCGAACAAAAACTTCTAAGACCTTATTGAATGTTAGTGTAAAAAGAACAAATACTGTTCATCTGCAAATAAGAGAAACAACATTTCATTTTCAAGTAATTCGTAAATGGAAAAACTACCTTTGTATTCCACGATATTTATAAAATCTGAGATTCGTTTCTCCTATTTCCAAGCGAGGAGCTGTCTTTATTTTTACACTAACTCTCTCTCTTACTACACATGAAGATCATGATGACTTGGAACCACTTCCCTGTATAGCAAATCTGTCAACAAAACAATTGTAATAATAATAGAAGTGTTAATTTTCGTATCAAGTACTTCTACAATAGATAATAACGTTAAATGTAATCAGATTAAGCGGCGACTTCTGTATTTTACTAATTATTTTCACGTCTAGCATAAGCTTGTTTATTGCAATCAGCTTAAACACAATTAACTAAGTTTTTAATTATCAAGATTTCTAATTAAAACTTCAGTATTACAAGGTAAGAAACGGTTCATCGATAAAGCCTTTAAGAACTCTAATAAATTTTTACATAGCTCTGTTTGATCGTAAAACATTTCATATCAGTGATTTTCTATTAGTAATACACAAGGAAAAAAACGAATTTATTACTGTTTTCGGTCCATATTTTTATGGGGTACTATATAAAATTCGCTTATATAGCTTAAGTGACAAAAATTTATGCAAAGACTGGATGAAAAACGACAAGAAAAAAGCAAAGATATCCATAAATCAACGTAACGTTAGAAAATATAAAATGACTAATGAAAAATATACGATCCTACAGCCAAGACGAAACAACTGGATTCATACTGTATGTGTAGATACGTGTGTAAAAGAATGATAACAACATTTGTATTAAAAGTTGGGGAAAAAAATTGTTTAGAATTGACATAAAATTTCCTATTATTCTTTAGAAAACAATTGATGATGGAAAAGTTTGCCCATTTATGTTACACTTTATTATAACTAACGGTAACGGTATACGTTTTCTATATAGGAACTGTATTTGATGTGTTTATGTTAGTTGTTTTTCATTTTCTTTTCCTCTTGTTTGTATATTTCAATTCAGGGCATTCTTCTTTGCTCCTCGCTACTCCCCATTCATCTGATCTTTGTATTCTTCCAACAAACTTTTTTTTTCTCACACAGAAAGTACGAAAGTAGTTTCATATCAGGATGTGAATCACAATAAAATACAACCCTTTATCTATTACTTTAATGTAAAAAGATTCGTTCCGGCACTCTGACCGTCGTAAAAACACTCTTGACTTTTACGTAGATGAGTCGAATTAGATAGGCATCCCTTAAGTATACCTGAAAATTTAATTAAAATGTCCTGAGATGCCCTATAAATTTCAACGTAACACGTTAGTTTGTTCTAATTGTGCCGAATTATTTTTACCGTCTTTTGTAGATTGGATCATGTGTTTTACCATAAATATCGAACGAATTCTACGTGTTTTTATTTAGATCGCAAATCAACATTAGCTAATTAATTGTAAAATTTCTTGGGTGAAATATAGAAAATTCCCCTATAATAAAACCGAGTATCTTTCAATATTTCCCACTTTAGTCTAATTGCACGTTTGCCTCAGGCTAAGATCTTGATTTCCTTTACATTACGCAGCTGTTTTATATTTGTATTCAGTACAAAATTGTCTATTTCTGTTTCTCGGAGTTTTACCAAAGTATCCCCTACAGGCTATATGAAGTCTAACAACAATTCCATCCACAATTTCGTTATTTTTCAGAAAATTAGATAATAATACGAGATAATAGGGAGAGAAATGAAAGAAAAAAATTCTACATTATTGGTGAAATAAATTGTAGTATTTACGAAAATAGAAAATTGTCTTTCATACATACAATTTGGTACGAAATGAAAACAATAATTTCGTGAAATCTTAGTGAAAATCCTTGTTTTCATTACGTGATTCTAATAAGTCTAAATTGAAAATAGATAACAACGACAAACAGGAGACTAATCCGTTTAAGCATACGTCTATTCATCAAGACTTTAAGTCTAATAGGCACAACTGATACGTTAAGAATATTCAATTAAATTCGATAGCATTACTAATTCCTATGCCCCTATACACAATGGATTTACAACCCTTATTTGTGTGTTCCGTGAACGATGGGCCACAACTGACTCAACCAATTCAAATCAATCTTTATGTTTATTAATAATAAAATAAAAATGATGATGAAAATAAGACACGACAACATCTATACAATGATTAATTATTATTGTAAAGTTACTGAGAAAGTTGTCGTGTCGAAAATCCATAAACATCAGTTCAGATAGGATGCGTGACGGTAGCTAGGACACAAATTTTCGGACAGGTGACTAGGGTAGTTGTATTGGAATTCAACGACACCCATGTAATTAAAGTTGGTAACCGTATAAGTCGTTGTCTTTTGGGTCTCCAAGGTGGTTTATCTTGCTTGCAATCCCTCCCAGTGTCGACCATTCGAAATACAAATGTCTTGAAAATAATTCTCAATTCTTAATATAGAAATCTTTATTGATTTTGAATAAATTTTAAAGATATTTTGCAACTTTTTTTTCTTGTGGATTTCATTATAGAAAAGTGTATGGATCGTTTATTTCGGGGATTATAAGTGGAACCTGTGAAAGTCTTGGCAGTGGAATTTAATTTCACACCACTAGAACGACATTCTTTAGACACAAACAAGATTAGAGTATATCGGTGAATTACGGCACCGTTCGTATATACAACCCCTATTTGTTTAAAATCAGTAACAATTATTTCAAACATACGTCTTTCGTTAATCTCAAAAGTAAAGTGAACTTTGGAAGATTCAGAAAACACATATGCGTCACTTGAAAGTGTATATTTTCACGTTGGATACAACGGACAACTAGCTGACATAAAACTACATTTTCGAGGTTTTAAATTCAAAATCCAAAGTATACACCAAACAGTTTATCAACGATTACATTATTTTGGGATAGATAAAAACTGGTGCTGAAATATTTTCTTGTAATCCTGTAAATCATAGGTCTATTTGAGTCGAGTGACTATAGACCCTACAGCAAAAAGTCGGTAAATCCTCTGGGAGAAAGGTAAATAGTGTAGTATTTAGGTAAAACGATATACGACAATTCTGTTTCAACAAAACTAACAATAAGATGGTTTGAATACAATGACACAAAATTTAATGTTTATAACATCAAAATACTGTTAATAACAATATTACTAAACTTTTTTACGACTTTGACGACATTATACTCTCTAACAATTATCTAGATTAAAGGACTTTACCGAGAGAAGATAAACGATACATAATTAGAATGTAAGACGTAAATTGAAGCATTACACTAATAAGCCATTCATTAGCAAAATTTCAATTTATCAATTTAATGGGCTTTTAATGGAGCAAAGGCAGGAAAAGTGATCCCTTTGTTTTAGATATGATGATGGTGTGTGTGTGTGTGTGTTTTTTTTCTCTGTAGTGATTTGAGTAACATCTTTGAAGTTCGACACTATATTTAGTAAAAGCTAGTTATACAAAGATAATTACGGGCAAAAAATTGTCTGAAAGCATAGATAGAGATCAAGCTTTCTACTATTTTCTGAACTTACGTAGATCTAATGTACAAGCTGTCTTTAATCTGATGATTTCACCAAAGTCTGAAGAAATCGTGGGTCATTGTAGGATACATCGTAACAAATTATTGTTTTTTCGTTTTATTTTCTGTAAACTTTACGACAATGCTCGGCTATAAACTTACGGTTTTGTAGTTTTCTGGAACTTCGTTATAGTTCAGTTTGGTTGTATTGGAGAATACAATGCAATTAGCTTACATGCCTTCCTACTCTAATAATTCCTTCTAATAATAATTTAAGGAACACGAAAAATTCCTCCTATAATCCAACCGGAAATGATTAAAGATAGTGACAGTGCACGATCGGTCTCTGAATATAAATTAGAATGGTCTCGATTAAATCTATAATATTGCAATAAATATTTTATACTACGGCCGATAAAAAATCGAAGCATTTAAAAGGCAGTTGCGAAAATATTGAGATTAAAAAACGAATCTTTCGCAATTGCTCCATTGATATTACAAAAATTTTACAGTTTCGACCAGCCAAATCAACGAATTTATTGTAAATTTGCTGTAAATTCCGTAATTGATATTTTAAAATTAAAGACCCATTCTTTTAATTTAGACACAATTTAACGTTGAACTGATAAACATCATTGGTTATCTAATACAGAATAAACATATTATAACTAGCAACCACCTTTAAAGGCATTAAAGACTAAATGTTATTCTTCCATATCGATTGGACCGTAGCTCACTCTCTCAGCTTTATAAATTTTAATTGAATAACATTTTGCCAATTACTGAGATTAGAACATATATTGTGGTATGCCATTAGTCAAAAGTTATGTTCCCAAATTACATATAAAAATAATGGGATTTAAAAATATATACGAAGGTATACACGTGGACTATTGAAACGTGGTTTGAGTAGCTATTTATCTTTTTTAAAGCCTTCAAACGCAAATTCTCCACAAAAAAATGACCATTCCTCAATTGATGGAACAATTTTAAATGTTTTATTGCCAATTGCATTTACTTTAATAAAATGTTTATATACAGTTTAAAAAACGTTAGTTTGTACTTGCACCACTTGAACCCACATCTATTTTCCTGACAGACGTGTTGACCATAGATGAGTCTACTTATCTCCAGTAGAGTCGAACGTCTGTCACACTATATATGGAATTCCTCTGAAATGATAACTCCCATATTCGGCAGAAGAGTAAAACAAAAAATAAAACAAGTAAAATCTCCAATAATTTAGATAAAAGCGTTATTGAAATGTGGAAAAGGGTGATTATCGTTCAGAAACTGTAAGAGGCGAAATTATCGTAAAAAGAACAGCAATTCCTTTGACAAATACATAAAGATCAGTCATATGACAGAATTTACTACAAAACAATTGGTACTTCCAGAACCGCCAAGAGCGAGTGGGCTCCGGTAAAATTCTTCCATGGGCCCCGGTACCATTTTTCCACTACAACGACGTCGAGGACGATACCGGGCCCCGGTAATTTTACCGGCTGTACCCCCCTCTTGTCGGGCTTGAGTACGTCAATTGTATGATGCTGATTTTGTAGATTTATTCGGTTTTAGATAAATTGTGTATTGTTGGCCATTGTAGCCTTCCTGAATTGCGATCACAGCTGATCTATTGTTCTAAACCCTTCATCTATTGATATCCTAGGAAATATATCTTCAGTTTGCATTATGGTTGGCGACTTTTCTAAGGCTAAGGATGCCCTGTAGTTGGGTTCATGTATTCGCATACCAGTCGCATTGTTCATTTTAGATCCATCCGTGTACTAGATGGAGGATTTGCAATTTAATCTGCTTATCCAGGTTCTTGCGCCTTGGAGGTCTCCTATGGCCACATCAAAATGGTCTTCGAAGGCAAATTTCGTCGGCATGATGTCCGATGGTTTGACCAGAAATTTTGTGCAAGTTTGCAGTCTGGAGTAGCCTAAGACCAGCGAATAGTTCAAAAGTGCTTCCATAGCGGCTGTAAGGGTGGTTCCCATACATTAAACATAAATTTGCTTTAAATAAAGCTCTAGTTGATAACAGCGGTTGTAAGCTTTTGTCTGTCATGTTATATATTCCTTTTGCCTCCTCTAAGTATATTTCAGAATCCGATCAGTAGACTTGAAAATATTAGAAGTGTATTAATAGGATTTTAATGGATATAAACTGATAAAATAGAATAATAAAGTTGCATGTATACAACAATCTTGAAGTAATAAGTCTATTGATAATTAGTGAAACGTTTAGAACAGTTAAGAATTTATCTCTAAAATTGTTGTAATTGTTTTCAAATTCTATTTTCATTGCAACATAATTGTGTCTCACTTAATGGAACCATCAACAACTCGTATTCTCTACATATTTCGTCATTTAATTAAAACTTTTATTATACTGAATACAATAGTGTTCTAGTAGTCTTCTTCATCTACATTCTATTTAAGTGGCAATGAAATGTTGGACAACTACTGAGAGAACAATGCAATAGTAAGATCAAGTTGATGATCCAATTTCGGACAATCGAAGACCCTCAGACCAGTATCTAGTGGAACTTAGTTTAATCGTCCTTATACAGTAGTATGTGTGTATATTCTAACTAGAATTTCCACAATATTGAATTTCGTACAACGTCTCACAATTTCCAATTAATAGTCGTATAACTACTACCGTTACTCATTTGGAGGTGACACGTGTGTGGTATTATATTTGTATTATAGTTGGATTATAAATGGAATTGTACTTTATTTCTAAATTTTAATTAAATGTCTTATTTTATATTTATATAGTCAACTTTAAAATGTCTACAAATAAATCAATCAATAGTTTTGTCATTTTAGTCCTAGATAAATGCAACATAAATCCCTACTAAGTGGTCGATCAATATAAGGTTTAGGTTTACGTATATGTTTATGTGTACATAGTTGACGGCCCCAATTTTCTCACTTGGTTTATTCAGCGACTTGTAAGTGTCTTCTAAAAAGGTAATTCTATACTGAGCTCTTATACCAAAACGATTTGAAAGTGTTAAAATGATATATTTGTGGAAGACATGTTATTGTTAGAATCTTAATGCTTTACTTGGAATTATGGTTTTCAGTCATGTTCGGTACATATTTGCTCAATACAAGATGTGATGTAGTAAATTTGTTTATATCTTTATAGTCGATAGATAGAGTTGTTTTGCTTCAATATCAAATACAGTAGTTAGGTTTAAACTGTTGTTTCCCTTTCAATCTAAACGGAACAATAAAATTAAATATGCAGTTTAAATTCTATAAACCTTGCCCCGATTCTATCATCGATTTCATTAAAAATCTAATTTCGCTTATTTGGAGATGGTTATGGCAGGTTCCCCTTTCTGATTTAGAATCTAGATAACAGTACCCTCTACATTTATGTAATAGAATATCAACCATTTATATGTCTACAGAGTATCTCGAATACACGTTATAATATGTTAAACTTGTCAAAGTTCCTTTTGGCAAAAATCCAAATAGTTCTCGGCTTTTGCTCTGCAAAATTCATTAGAATTTGTGGAAAATCACACTTATTAAGGGCCTTATTACGATAAATACCACGTAAAGTAATGACGGGATGTCGCATATAAAGCATCATAATGATTTAAAAAAGAATAAGTCGCTTATTCTGGTGAAAGTGCTCTTGCAGGTCATTTGGAAATGAGGAAAATTGGGCTTCCAATTGGAAAAATATCGAAAACGATAAAAGTTCGTTGCGTAATAAATAGCACTCGTTATCGATGATGAGAAGGGTCATTGTCACGATGCAACACGGTTTGTTCAAAGTGAATAGTGGCACGCTTGTTTTGAAAACATCAGCTTAAGCCTGGTTGAGCTCCCTTCCTAAGTAACAAAATGTCCGTCTCATGTTCGAACATATAGGGCTTCTGTAAGTCATGGACGCTATTCAGTCGAGATTTATGTACGGAAAGCTTAGTCACCAATGGGAGAGCAAACCTGAATTCCTATTTTTTCATATTTTGTTAATTTATAAAAATGGTTTCATGTTAACTGTATTCAGAATATTAAGTTTTAGCCACTCGCTTCACCCTATTATATAATTATCAAAATATCAGTATTTGTAAATAACCTACGAGGGCACTTTACATAAATATGCCTTTACCTGAGAACCTTTTGTATATTAATGCAAATTGTATGTTTTCTATACGTGCGGATTTTACACAAAATTGGCTCATTTACGTTTATTTGTTTGACAAATGCCTACAGGATGCGATTCACTATACATACAGCTAATCTAATTATAAAGTAAAATGTTGATAAAATAACCAACAATCTCATAAGTCATTAATGTTAGCTAAATTGTATTGTTAAAATGATCATTTTCTGTTATAAATTATGAATATTTCATAAATTTCCATTTCTCTGTTACAGTAAAACCAGTATCAGTTAGAATATTAGGCACTGATGGTGTTTCAATATCGAATTCGACAAAACTGAAGCCGAAGAATGAGGGCTCCGAAGTGGAAGTGATATGTGAAGCAATCGGTGGCAAACCGATACCGACGATAACGTGGTATAATGGTACGAAAGTGATGCGACGTGGTAAGTCTCCTCTTCTCTCTTTCTTACATTTTTTAATTGAATTCATTCATAAAATTAATGAGATTTTTTCGCCTGAAATCGTACAATATTTTTGAAAAAGGTTAAAGTCAACAATCCAATAATGAAGAGCATTTGAAAACGTTTACCGTACAAAGATAATTGTCAGTTAGTTTTATAGTCATGGCTGTCTCTTTTCTGCTTAAGACTATGTTTCCTCGTTTAGTCGAGTTCCTGCTTATTTACAGTTTCTATTTCGCCACAATCACATTCCGCCACATTCTAACTGGATATACGATTTAAAGATTATCCTTAATGGCCTGAGATACAGAATCGGTAATGATATTTTACCCTGGAATAATGTGCCGACAGGGGATTTCAAAACAACGCTCTCTTGAATAAGTCTGTTTTTTTCTCATTATCGAATAGGTAACCTAATCCTTTAATTACCTTCTGCTTTATTCTTTCTAAACAACCCATTATCAACTTAACATTAATAATATAGATTACCGTGTATACTTTCTAGATTAAATTGCCAATATAAGTGATGTAAGAATCCAATTTTCAGCGTCAAAACAGGCCACAGTGATAGAATTTTTGTATTCCTAATTCAATTTAAAGTTTTCCATGACGTTGTCGCGGTAAAGGTTGAACAATTTTTTGTCCTCATTTGTAATAGGTTCTGTCAAAAATTTCCTTCATTAAAGTAGTGGATAAGTTCGGCTCAAACGCCCTGTTTTTCTCTTTTCTTTTTATTTTTAAATTAGTTTCGTCACGTTTAGAAATGATTTATAATTAGTTTTCTTTAAACGAGAGAAAGTTTGAAAGAATTTTACGAATATTGGTGGCCCGTACAAAAAAAAAACTGTCTTAAAAGTCAATTTTTACGCCTATATATATCGGAGAGAGATTCTTATCAATATTTTATATATTTTTTTTCGTATGGACGTCTGGAGCTGAAAAACTCCAAAGATCAGATTTCTTTTAGTATGTTTTCAACTAACGGGTCATTTCCTTTTAACAATGATGTCACCACTATTGTGCTGATACTTTATAGCTTTCGTGTTTTTGCTACAGGAATATCGTATCCAAACAAACATATTTCAACTTCTGGTTCGTAGTTTTTTTAGTGTTTACGTTAACTATGAGCGTAAAGTTTGATTGAAATGTCGGACAAATTTCCAATTACCAGTTGTGTTTGTTCAGTTGTGGATATGTTCCGGTTTATAGTCATAGTAGTGGTAGTTAAATGAAAAAAACTATATCAAATAGAAGTGGGATAAAAGTGTGAGTAGAGGATGTGCTGTCGAACGAACGTGAATTGCTCGGGGATTGGATCAGAGAAAAAAAAATGGTCATTGCTAAATCAAGCAGTTTAATCTTGTATTTTCATTTAAACTGTGTATTGTAATCGGAATGTCAGTTATAAATTCAAACTAGTATACACCAGGATTCTACCATTGACTGTACTAAGTGAATTTGGTGTGGTTTAGATGGTGGTAGCCAAGTCCAGGAACTGGGGTGCAAACAAAAGTGGGGAGTTTCAGAGTAAGCAATAGGCGGTGCACGGCCCATAAATTCACTAAATACGTGTAAGATTAAACCACAAATCGCTGTTGTTTTACGGCTAATTCATTTATATCGATCGTGAACAGCAGACGCCGCCAGCCACAAGATCAAATTCTCTCACACTTGGTCTATATCACACACTCCTTTTACATGTATATCGGATATAACTAGATAAACTCTACTGTTAGACATGTTATAGATGAGGACCTTGGTTCTCAAGTACTAGTTGAAATTAAAGTCCCCAAAGGACGACAGCAATGGAATATAACATCGATTTATAGCACAAGATCTAATGATATCTCGAATACAGAATTGCTCCTCATGTAATGGAAGTATGCGCAATAATGGGAAAATCGAAAATTTGAACCTAAATTTGTTTGAAAACAAACTATTCTTTCTTTAGATACAACTAGGTACTGGGAAAATAAATCAACAAAGTTTTCATTACTGATAAGCTTTTTGTTTATACATTTACCCACCAACTAGCATTGTTAAATAAATTCTCCAACATTATCATTATTATCAGTATAACGTGTACATTTCAACAGCCCTTAGGTAAACTTTGTATTTGTTTTAATTTAAACAAAAGCAATTCAGCTGTTTTCAATTAGATCATTTCAACATATATAAAGAATATGTTTCAATTATTTTTCGTATTTTGCTTTTACTGATAATGAAAATTTTGACTTATTTTATCATAACAAAAACCGACCAAAAAAAAAACCTAATTTCCTCTATATAATGTTTCATTTCGTCTACAATTTGACATATATAGATCGATTCTCATGCAACCTTTATCTACTGTCGTGCCATCAGTTATCAGCGCAGTAATCTATCCTTTCGTGTGTACCATTTCCCACCCAATAAATTCAACCGTTTATTTATGACTCAATTTATAACAAATCAAAGACTTCATTCGCATGTATATATGTGAAGAAAAACCGATAAAAACATGCTTAACAATAGCTAACAGTACGGTTTTTTTTTTGTTTTTTTTTTGTTTTAAAGTTCGATGATAATATTATTTTATTAGTGACACTTCTATATAAGGGGAACGTTTGCCTTGTTATTATCGTTAAAAATCAACGAGTGAAAAAAACGAAAAGTGACATTTTAATGAACAACTGTGTCATTTAACTAGAATGGGAAGACTTTAGGGATTATCGAAAAATTAGAAATTGCCTATAACTTTGGACAACGGGTCATGAACTTTATTAGCACAAAAAGTGTGATTTCAACCCCCCAAAAAAAAGAAAAAAGAAGGAAACTTTCTAAACCATTTATTTCTTCTCAACTATCCAATTATATTCTGGTTATAACACAAAAAAAAAAAACGATCGAATCCACTATTCAAGATCTACTAAACAATTATTATATTACAACAAACTTTTGTATGTAACATAATTTTCCACGGAAAGTCATTATCCACAACCAACCAGCCAACCTCAACTTAAAGCCAATTAAGTTAACCTTAAGCCAAGATTGGGTTAATTTACGTAAGTTCGATGTCACATTAACAATCCGGACTATGGCTAATGTAAACTATACTGGATAAGAGACATATTTATGGAAATAACTCCAATAAAACTTAAGTTATTAACTCCGGCAAGTAATTTAAGCAAAACTTATAAACTTCCGCATTTGAATTGGGTTAACCATCTTCACAAATTAGAAATATGAAGAGAAATTTTAGATATTCACACAATTGAACCGTTTTTTTATTCTAATTCTCATACTTATATGTAGTATTTGTCACTAACTCAGTTATCTGTTTCTCATCCATTTTGTTGATCAAGTCTAGAATAACATTCGATAAGGGATGTTTTCCACTTACAATTCCACCAAATTGATATAGTGGCTTTTAGTAAGTTTCTAAAGCAACAGCGTTACAAGTCACGAACAAGTTTTGTCACTATTGATTAATAAAGAAAACAAATAAAATAATTTAACAATAAAAACAATAACAATAGCCAAATAAGGAAATTCTGAATGTAAATTGAGTGGTGTCAGTTTTTGCAACTCAATATAAAGAGATAGAATGCAGTAAAAATGACTACAAAGTATCACATGATGAAATTTCATATTTTCCATAAACGTATATCGAATGAAATACAATAGGACTCATTAAAATGTAGTTTAATATTGTGGAATACAATGTCGAGAATATTGCGTGACTATTTACCTACCAATGTATTATTGATAATCTCGTAGTTAACAACCTCATCTAAATTGTTTACCGCTAATTCCTTGTATACAGGATTTCTCATTAATTCGCTTTATATAGTTAATGCAAACAAAACATAATTATTGTACTTTCTATAAGAAATCTGTCTCACAAACTAATTATTTCAAATTGAATTTATATTTAGTGCAATGCAGTTTTGTTTCGTTGACAATAATCTGTTTTAACTTAATACTGAAATATGAGATTTTATAAAATAACAAATTTACAATTTGTAGAATTTGATTTTTATAACAACTTATTACGTTAGGATTTTATTAGTTTATTGTTAACAACAGTGAATTGTTTGAGTCTTGTTCGTATCAAGCTGGAAAATGTTTATTAGTTGAGTAAAGAATCTTTCCAGTGTTTCAACTTCTTGAAATCATGACAACTGTTAGGCAATTTCACAATTTCATTCGTAAAAGACGAGAGAATTTGATATGTTGGCCAGTGATCAAATAGTAAACGTTACAAACATTCAGATGGTTTCAATAAAAAAAGAAACGGAATAGTAGATTTAGTCCGGCGCCTCCACCAATATTCAATCGGCTATAGAAAAAATGCAATGTGCTTTAATTATCATGTTTTATTGCTTTTTTTTTATTTGAATAAATTGACCAAACAATAAACGTTACAAACAATCAGATGGTTTCATTAAAAAGTGAAGGAGTAGTAGATTTAGCCCGGCGCCTCCACCAATATACAATCGATAGGACAAGGAAAAAATGCAAATTACTTTTATCATATTTTATCGCTTTTTTTATTTGGGTAAATTGTTTATTTGGAAATTAATGATTCATATCTGATGTTGTGATCAACTACCGTCTAGATAGTTGAGACTTGTTGACCGTTTACCAAATAGAAGTTAATAATTTGGTGGTTGTAAAGGGCGAGCTTTAGGGCTAAATAGTTTGATCTTATACTGTTGTGAATATTACACAGATCCCACAGTCGAGTGCCTAAGGCGTCAAATTAAAACACAGTTTAGTTATTCAAACGTTTATATGTAACAGACCACAACATCGATATAAACATATACAGAACGCACCTTGAAGCAAATAGACCAACTATATTTCGATAGTAGTCTATATTTCATTGACGAGAATTGATTAGAAATCGTCTATTGATTATTTTAGATAATACTAAAGAGACATTAAGATCTATTGACACAAAACATTGTATTCAACGAAATACGAAGGTGGAGTAAATGTACGAGATGTAATCAAGGCATATCGATAAAAAACGGTTTTCCAATAAAATCCACGATAAAAGAAGATGAATACATCGATAGGTGGCTATGAAAAAAGGATATAGTCCAGCTAAACGATTGGAAAAGACAAGGAGGACGTGCATAGCAACGTTGTCGATATTGGACACTCAAATTGTGCGATAAAAACTGAATAGATTGCCAAATCGAAAGCGGATGAAAAAATAAGACTTTCATACGTGATTCGAATTTTTCTTGTGACTATTGAGAAAGAAACAAACTAAAAGTGGGAAGGAATCAAATAATAAAAACGCAAAAAAAAAACAAAAAAAAAATTTATGAATCTTCAACCAATTGTAGTACAACTGATGAATAATATTTGAATATTGTCAGTTCTATAAGATGGGTTTAGTACGAACCCACTATCTTAAATATAGATTATGTATGAGGCAAACGTCAGTAATATATGATGGAATTTATGGAATTTATTATGGAACGTCGTAATCGTGTCAAACGCTCCAAACTCTCTTATATAGTTCCACCACACCCTAACTGTTATTTGCATTTCATGTTTAATTATCAAGCATAATAATAACAAAATTACTAAAACAGAGTTCATCAATTTCATTAATCTTACACAAACATATAATAATAATAATAATACTAATAAAATAATAATAATTTGAAATTAATGCTCCGAAATTAAGCACTCTTAATGAATTAATAATTAATCGAAGTATAAGAACTAAAGTAAAAGTGTAGAAGTTTAACTTCCTGTTTCCGACGATTCTCAATATTTCCAGATATTAAATTGAAAAACTTTAAACTTTTCTCAACTTCCCATCATTCGTGTTCCATTATAGAAGAGAAACAATAAAATTTCGACTAATAGACGAAACAAACTAATCATTAATTAGTGAATTGTTTTGTATTAAAATCCTTGAACTGTCTCGAGTATTTTACACAAAAAAAACAACAACTGCCAGAAAAAATGCATATCGAAGATTTTATAATGAAAAAGTGTGTTCAGAATTAATTACAACTAAATGAAAATGAAAACACGTCGCCTACAGCTCTTATATGAGATACAGCAGAAAAACTTAATTGATGTTCAAATTAAAGTGGACTATCCCACCAAAAAATGTTGAGCTAGATTATTGAAGAACTCTGGCCGCATTTTAATAAAATCGCGCTGTTAACTTCAAGTAGATTTTCTGGATACGTACATATATTGTTTAATTTTAATCAAAAAGTCTATTGATTTTCCTCGAATCGATAAGCACTCACATTTCATAGTCTAATTAAGTTTCAGGTATTTGACATCAATTGAAATCAATCCTGAATAGGAGAATGGTTTGAAAAGAACATCCACAAAATACGATTTCCATTTTTTCCCGGTCATTCCTATTTTCATCATTGTGTGTGTGTGTGTGTTTGAAACGTTATTGAATCGTAGTTGATGATTAAATTGAAACTAAATCAAGTAAAATTGACTTTTTGGCAATCAACCAAACACCTGTCCTTATGTGTTATTGTCATTTTTCTTATAATCCTGTTATAGCATAGTCGTGTTTCGTTCCATTCCAATTTTTCAACCGTATATTCATTGTCGTCGTAGTCCATGCCAACGTTGTTGTCGTGAACCTCCAATGAATCATTATTAAACTAAGAAGACAAAAAGCGAAATGCTCGAATCTCAACAATAGAATGAACGAATGAAGATAAACCGATGTGGAAAAAATTCGAATTTAAATTGAACACATACAAAAAGGGAGATAGAGAGAGAGAAAGAAAAAAAACAGCCGACAGCATAAAATTGACAAAACTGCGGTAGATTGAGATTTAATGAGAGAGACTTTAAAATAGAAAAGATGGTTGTTCTTCTGGTTATTATCATCGATTTACACAATCCTTTTTCGTTTAACTTGTGTAAATATTTAGAAAACGACAAATTCCATTACGCACTTATAAATACAACAGAGACGTCGTCGCGTTCAGATCAAATTAACTGTCTTTTAGATTTTTCGTCTTTGTTGACGTGTTCGTGAGAATTATCATCTCTTATCACATCCCACAATTAGTGATAATAGCGATGTAATTTTTATACAATTGACATTCAACAATAGTGTTTTATAGTAAACGATTTACTCAAACGAGACTGTATTATTCATGGATTTTTTGTACATTTTCAACTTGAAATCGATTTTGAAAGACTGCAAATGCCAATTATGTCCACAAATTTAATATATGAGTAGTTATTACGACAATTTAATAGTAACTATTAAATCAGTTTCAACTAATAACAGCCGTTACGCATGACCTACAAAGCAGAATACACATAGTTGGAATACATAATGTTGAATCTATATTAATTGTGTTCGGACATGCTAAATTACTTTGACAAAGAGTCTTTTTAAATATACGTTAATTTTTTTTTGTGTCATACTTGTAATAAGATCTAAACGGTAACAATTTGGAAAAGAAATGGTGGATGCGCCGGGCGAATGCTAATTTCTTACCAACAGAATTTCGTTATTTATTTGTATCAAACACAATTTTTAAAATACATTGCCGGTTTAGATGAGCAATTGATTGACGATAAATTTAACGGCAATTACGGTTTTTTTCGTAAAATCGATAAACCTCGAAATATGTTGCAAGAAATTAAAAATTGTGTATGATAAACATGTGCTTAGAAATGTGTACGTTCGGGTAACGGATGTGAATTTGTTGGCAAATCTAAAATACAACAACTCATTTTTATCCATAATCAGAGCCTTGTATTCACTACTACTGCATAGAGTTTTATTGTAAAATAAAATTTAAGCATCTCTATTGTAAGAACAATACAATGAGCTATTTTAGTTACAATTGTGTCGTTTGTAATGATTTATGATCTACTAAGTTAAAACACAAGCTCGGATTTATTCTACTTGATTTAAATAAACTATAGATACATTTTGAATAGTGGAAAAGATGTCTTTATATTGTAATCAGCTTTCGTATACTTTAACTAATAATTTGAAATTTATTGAAACTATGTAAATGTTATATTTGTTTAATTACCTCATAAACTATCACCAATCTAGAAAGTTTACAATGTTAAACCAACTAATGAGTAGAAATGCTAAACGTTGTTGTTGACTCGAAAGAGTTCCAAAGCCGGACCTAACGAGCATAACGCTACTCAAACACCACATAATCTACAGTATTAAATACACCCTGATTACAAATGGAAATTCTTGCATAAAAACTTAACAGACATTCTAACTAAAACTATCTACAAATGTTCGTTCTTATTCTCTACAGAGAAATAAACAAATCAACATCTTATATCGGATACGAGCACTTGTTGCAACAAAATTTTTGATGTGTTTGAAATTTCCGCCACATACATGATCAACATAGTGACAGGATTTCCAATTCTATTTGCCACAATATCATCATTTGAGAAATAGATACGTGCATCGTTTTTGATATAGTCCGTATTTCCTTGATAATAATAATAATAATGTGAAAGATTGGTGATATTGACAAGACCCTCATTTCAATGATTATCTAAGCATAATGTGTGGAATAGACAAGAGTTCTAGTCCGCTTTCATCTCCGGCCTATGGCGTCTCTGTATGAAGGACGAAACGAACATGCCACAGCTTATGTCATTAAAAGGAAATTGAGAAGCTTATCCTATCCATGTGTAGTCTACCATCAAGAAGAAGGACGCCGGAACGCTAACCGTCATTAGATTTATATCTAGAACACAAGTTCTAAACGAAATGAACGCTTGTCTTGTCTGTTATATGGATTTTGCAACCGACACGTCTATATAGTGAAATCTTAAAGCGAATCATAAAGACGAAAAGCTGACTCAGAAATATCTACGTTGATGTTGAAGAAAACTTATATTTGAGTAAACAAACTATTGTTTGTATCGAATACAGTTTTGGCACTACAATCGAACTGACATGTAAAACTTTACTGATATAAAACCGGACAGTTCTACTAATTTTGTTGAAACTTCTGTACACAGTTCAGTCAAACCTCGTAAAACTACAACACATATCGTTTCCTCGCAATTAATTAATTTATGTATATGACGTTGCTATAAATGAAAGGAAACTAAAGTTCACCGTAATATAAGTCGAGTCATAAACGATATGAACATCGTTTTAGATTTTATGACCACTGTTACTGTATAAGTCGCATTCAGAAAACGTAAATGTGCATATATATTAATTCATTATCAGCAGGTGTTATTAGATTGCCTTCTAAAGCTCTTTATCTAAAATAAGAATCTCTAGAATTCTATTGATAGGAAGCAAATAAAAATATGCAGCATAAGAACGTTGATTTTTCCCAATTGTTCGACACAAAAATTCCCAATCTACCTCATCATTCTTTAATTTTTTCCCTCTTCTTAAAGAAGAAGAAAAAAAAATTAATGAGATATCCCACCACCATTTCCTACATTTGATTGACGATATTTATATTTGAAAAATTCCATTAAGCTCAAAATTGATTCATTGAAAAACTAATTAGATCAACATTGATCTCGTATATCATACGATTTTTTTACTATACAAATTCTTGTTTCGTGTTTTTTTTTGCAGCTTCGTATTCAGCACACGGCGAGGACAACGGTGTCGGTACTGGAGTATCAAAGCTGCAACTGACTCTTTCAAGAGGTGATCTAAATGCACGCTTTGAATGCAAAGTGGAAAGCGAAGCTTTAGAAAAACCGATAATATCATGGATAACGGTGGATGTCAACGGTGAGTTGCTCGATATCTTGTTAATTTATTGCTTGATTTTCGTTGAAAATCTGAGAATTTGTTTTATTTTTTTTTGAATTGTGATCGATATCTTTGATTGAAGTAGGCATTCATGTAGACAGTACCAAATTAATTAGGCGACAACGGTCAGTCTTTGTGAATTGACCATCGAACCCGACGTAGTTTGACAGTCAAACTATAATTAATTTGTGTATTTTACCTTGACTTTGTTGATTTAAATACAGTTGACCGATTTTATGTTATCCAGTATCTCAAAAGATCTCACAATAGGCTTAGTGTGGCTTTTGAAGAAATTTTAATAAAAAAAAAATAGAAGATAAAGTAGCTCGCAATGCAAAAAAATTGGTTAGACGTTTTGACAAATTGTTAACACAACGGAGTAGACTCTCTCTCTCTCTCTCACACACACACACACACTAAATGCATTGTTGAAGATGTTAAAATTTTTATTAGTCTTTTTGTAGACCACATTCAAGTCTTCGCTTCTGAACAAGAACAAAAGACAATTAAGTAGCTCTTTGGCAACACAGAAAAACAAAGCTACTATTATAAAGTTTTCATTTAAAATTGTTTTGATAACAGCCATTGTTATGATAAGTTTTTGTTTTTTATTCTTTTAACAAAATAAATGACAAGTTAAATGTTAAATAATTTCGTAGATTTTAATTGGATATAAATAAATTTGTTTTCATAGATGCGTCGTTAAATAAACATCTCTGTCTCTCCACACAATCCTCTTGAATTGTAAAATAAATGAGCACCCTGTTCTAATTACGAAACTGTAGTTTCTCTATGTTGGTTGCTTGTCTCGCTTAATGGAATTACGTTTAATTTTGTAGTGAGACCTACTAGAATGGAATTGTCCGGTGTAAAGGGTCATGTTGTCCAAGGTTCACGTGTATATCTTACATGTGATGTATATGGTGCTAGACCGGCAGCAAAGGTACGATGGTATAATGGTAGTCTACCAATTGAGGATCCTGAACTTGTACAAACAATTCCAGAGGATAGTGTAAGTAATCTTTTAACTTATAAAACACTTTTTGTTTGGGTTGTTTTATGATTTTTCCACTCGTAACAAATCCCATGCCATAATTTAATGTACGTCTTGTTCGCAATGTTGTACATTTCTGTTATTGTGAATAGAATGTCTACTTTAATATAACCTACCGATATAATAAAACAAACAAAAATATATGAAATGGATGTTAGCAATTACTTTACTTCGTAGAAACAACTATACAGAATAACATTTTCTAGCTAACAAAAATTGTATAAAAAAAGATAGAATCTAAGTTAAATTAAAACCAACAGATAAGATAAGAATGATGGTGTCGTCTACAGGCGGGGAAAAAATCTTAATTCCCTTCATCAGATCTTATAACTCATAATATGGACGACATCTCTACTTATGGATAATCTTTATCGTGTATCAAGCTTGCGGAAACGGATGAAAACTAAATATCCTCTTAATATTACATTCCTCTTTAGTGACCCTTTGTCTACTATAACGAATGAAGATGCAAAACTCAACACAAGTCTACGTACACATTATAGATGTTAATTAAAAAAAATTGTGGGCTGCTATATTTACACACCCATTTGCCCCGCTTTGAAACAATTATAATCCAAGCTTGAAAATGTCTTAGATATTATGCCAGTGTATAGTTAGAAATGTCATTTTTATTCTAATTAAGTAAATGGAAAGTTTGATGTTTACTGGGTTGTTTTAAGCAGGATCTTAGAAAGCTTACGATGTATTTGAATCTAAAAATGAGAAATAAAGGCGACACTGTGCGTAACTAACATCTATTAACATTTAGAATGGTAGTAAAGAGATATCTTGGGTCTACATATTTTGTTATAGCAGTGGTGGTGTAATTTCGTTATTTCTCAGACTCAAAAAGCATATTCAGATCAGCGCTTTAAACTGTAGTTATGTGAGTTCCAGAGGTGAGTGTTTGATTACCTCAGATTGCTGATACTGACGGGTATTTTTATGTTAATTGTTCATATTTATTGAATTCAATCGACATCTTCTGTTTGATGGGATTTAAACGCGGATAGCGTGGATTCGTTCAAGATTGAAAGAGATTAAAATCGGGACTGTATTGTAGAAGCTAAAGTGGCTCTATTGACAATTGTTTTATTGTTCTCTTGACAACACATTTTTATGTTTGGTTAAATGAAAAATATTTGCTTAGAAACAAGTGTGCAATTCAAGCGTTATTAGAAGATTTGCCAACAGGGAAATGTACAATTCGTTGAACGCTTTAAAATATCGCTCAAGTACGTAATTTTACATACGAAGTGTGGCTGTTGCCTTTAATTTATCACCAATGTTCAAGCCAACAACGTTGTATTTCGTACTTTTACATCTTATTAAGTTCGCTTTCTCTAATTCCAACCAATAAAACGCCCACTGCTTTTACCCAACAACGAGAATTAATTGCTACTATTTAATGTAAATAAATTAAGACGACATATTGTTATTGCTTGATTAATTTAAGATTTATAAATATAATAAATGATTGTTGAAAATTACAAGATAAAACTATCTAAAATACATACACAGAGGGCAGGTGGAATTATAAATCTATACATGTCTCACTGAAACCCTCTTAGAATACTTAGAGGTTGTTTCAAAGTTCCCCAACACTATATACGCTTCACTTTCGTTAATCTGTGTTTGAATTAATTTTAACGCTTTTAAATTAAACTAGTTTTCAAAGATGGATATCCACACAATTTTGGTAACATCTGCACAATTTCATCCACAAAATACGTTATCATTTATGAAGAGAGAAATGTGGAAGTCGGTCATATCAAGAGAAATTCACACATCTGCTATACATAATATATGAGACATGGTTGGTTTCAATGGATACTATAACATTTTGTGTTTGTGTATTTTCTTTTTTTATCAAAAAAAAACAAAACATTTTTCTACAAATATCCATTTCAAACAATGATGACCTATTAAGGGGCCAATTTCAATCATCTTTATGAACAACTAACATTAATGTTCCACAAATCTGTAATAATTCAGCCGTTAATGGTGTCAATTGTTGATTATTTTTATTGTGCAACGATTAACAGTGAAAATAACAGGGAAAAGACTTTTATTAATATCAGAAAAACCAGCAAATAATATACTGTTTTGTTGTTTTTTACCCTCCATTTAATGATACCATTTTTATGGCGTCGTAAATATTTTTAATTTCACTCGAATCCTTTTTACTTTGGATTTTGGTTTTACTCTGGTTTTGTACAATTGTTTATCGTTTTTTTTTTCTACCTTACCTACAGTTAATTACTTTTATATTTATTTTTACAGTAGAATAATTAAATTAGAACTACTAATAGTTGAAAATAAAAAAAATACAAAACTAAATTAAACGTAGATGTAGTATTTCTATTTTTAATATTACAGAGGGATGGCACCTTTGTAACAAAAAGCTCTTTGATCTTTGTTGCTACACGCTGGGAAAATGGCAGAAGTTTTAATTGTTATGCTGAAAATGAAGTGATGAAGAGTATGTTAGAGCCAGCATTACATAAACTTGTATTCCTAGATGTTAGATGTAAGTAGTAAAAATTCTATTAGTTTTATCAATCTAACGTAATCAATTTAAATTTGATAGTTCCACCAGTGATTAAAGTCAGTTCACCTAGAACTGTTGTCACAGAAATGGAACAGATTATGTTGTCTTGTACATATTATGCAAATCCACAAAAGCTTCTAAGCGCTACTTGGTATTTTCGTCTAATATCCATTAATAATATCAAAAATGACAATTTTTTAATTAAAGGTTAAAAGATGGCAAAAATTTCACTAGAATTCCCGGTAAACACGAACACGGTAATACTGAAACTCCATCACTACATATTAAAAATATAAGCCGTGATGATATGGGCGAGTATACATGTTGGTTGAAAAACGAGATCGGTTCAACTGAATCTGAAGAAACAATTTTCCTTGATGTTCATTGTAAGAATCGTGTCAATCAATTGAACATTTATTTTAAATGTGTAGAAAATCGAAAATTTTGCGTGTTTTTCAGTTCCACCAGATGTCGAAGTTATAATGGAACCATCTACTCCAGTGAAAGCTCTCGACCGTGGCAATGTCACACTTGAATGCAATGTAACATCAGGCAATCCACCGCTACTTCGTAAAGTAAATAAGACAACGTTTTTTATTTGATTTGAAAAATTCAACAAAAAAAAATCATGAAATTTCAGGTACGTTGGTTTCTTGGTGGTGAACTTATGACTGAACTACCAGAATGCAACTATAGTCAACCGAATATTAATGAAACTTTAGGCGGTGGTCCATTTTGTGGTATAGACCCTAGTATTCTTAGTTTAATCAAAGTTGAGGAAAGTTTTGCTGGTAATTATACGTGTCAAGGTGAAAATGATGCTGGATATGGACCAGAATCTGAACCACAAGAATTGATCGTTTACTGTAAGTTCGTAACATAGAAAAACAGAGTAGGATTAAAATATGCTGAGTTTCCATTTCAACTATACCGAGATGCTATCGTTGTCGTTTAATTTCTAGATCCTCCAACGCCGGCTAAGCTACGCTATTATCCTTCAACTGTGATTAAAAAAGCTTCTGTGACATTAGAGTGTACGGTGGATCATCCTGGTCGACCTGATAATGTTACATATATCTGGTATAGAGGATCACATCAGATCCACAATATTACCGTTTCAAATTGGACAATACAACAAGCCTCGTTGGAAACCCGAAGCAACTTCACATGTATTGCATTAAACGAAGGTGGTCAAAGTATGCCAGCAACGGTTGCAATAAACGTTCTAGCACCACCGGCTTTTATAAACACGCTAGTTTCATATAAAGGTGTATTATATTCGTCGAAAAACGTATCACTTACATGTCGTGTTGAATGTTTCCCATTATGCGAAATAATTTGGTATAAAGATGGTAGCCGTCTCAACGTTTACAACAATCCACTCTATTACGTCAACAATACAATCCATCCGGCTAATTACAACAAGAACGATTTTGAATCGTACGAATCAACTCTGGTTAGTAATTAATTTTAATTGATAATTCGTGAATAATTAAAATAATTTTAGATATGGAATATGACAAATTGGCCGGATCAACAATTAAATAAAAGTGCCCCCCATTCACATTATACATGTGCCAGTGTATCAACCCATAATATTGGTTCTCATGTTAATTTCACAACAGAAATTGCAATCGATTGTAAGTACCTACTTTAATTCAACTTCAAACACAGATAAAACCCCAACTCAACTTTGTTTCAACTCTAATACTTGAAACAACATTGTTCTTTCGTTATTTTGTTTTCAATTCAAACACAATTATCGTGAACTAACCAACTTTCCTTTTTTGTTTTTGTGTGTTTCGTCTATTGTTTAGTCCCACCAGAAGATCTAACTGTATCAACACACGTTATCGATGTAATTGAAAATGAGATACCTGAAGCTGTGAAATGTAGTGGTAAAGGTCGTCCGAAACTCAATTATTTATGGAGGAAGAATTTTACATCTGAACCGATCATTAAAGATGATACACTACAATTAGATCGAATGCCACGTTCAGCTGCTGGTAGTTATATTTGTGAAGCTTATAACAAATACGGCAGTCAAACTGTTAAAGTCTACTTTAATGTTCAATGTATTTATAACAAAATTATTAATATTTTTATACTGATTTTATTGTTGATTTATTATTATAGATAAACCAGCATGTTTGATTGAATTAACAGAGAAAGATGGTAATCCGGCATTATTATGTAAAGCTCAAGCAAATCCACAAAATGTAACTTTTACATGGAAAATACGGGAATCGAATGATACTATTGAATACGACAACATAATCAAGACAGGTCTCAATAGTTATTTGATACTTGACTCCAGTGTTGATACATATAGAACCTATCAATGTATAGCGAGTAATATTGTTGGTTCTAGTGTACCTTGTGAACGATATGTTCCTGGTAAGTTGTAATATTCCTAAAATACCCTTGATTTACAACAAATAAATATATGTATAACCGACATACTGTTTAGCATACCAGGAGCAAAGTAGCCAAATCGGTGAACCAGGTAATTTTTCAAATAAAACTTTTTGGTATGTTGCATGAATTCATTAGAAGAAAGTATACTTTTCTCCTGGTTCCACAATTTGGCATGGTATTCTGATAACGCACAGTTATTTGCAAACCATTATTTGTATAACAAATGCGGAAAGTACGCATCTATTGCACTCGAATCCGTCCCAAGCTCTAATTATACCAAAAACCACTACTTTTTGCATGTGTTATACACAATAAGTTTTCAACGATCGCTTCATTCAACTACGTACAGTGTTCTGCAATCAAATAGGCACATAGGGAAAAAGCATCGATACCCACACTTTCATATGAATTAGAAAGAGATAAACAGAAACTGAACAGCCAAAAATGTATGAATGGCGATTGTTGACCCTCATCCATCCCTAATTGGATTTCAAAACATCACTCATCATTCTAGTTTGCTCTCTCGAAAGACGCAAACTAACAGATGATAAATATTTCCTGTCTTTGTCACAAACATAAGGAGCATTACGAAATGTACTGTGGCAATTGTATCAGACAAAGAAAGGAATATATTCCATAAAATAACACATTGTGAAAGATATGAGAGTGGACAGTATCGATGTTTTTCCCTATGTACTTA
>JAZBGY010000449.1:0-15559 GCA_037414755.1 Lydus trimaculatus | reverse complement strand
GAACGTGAAAAGTGAGTAATTTTAATTGATTAAAACTGTTTAATGAATTTGCAGTATAATAGTAAGAGGGTGGCTTTAAACACAACTATTCTAATTATTCTCTCAATACTGTGCAATAAAAGCTGTGATAATTATTGTTATTGTTGTTGTTGTTGTTGTTTCTCACATTTTCAATTTCAGTTTACCAATTTTTCATTTAATCTCTGTACACATTGTTCACCTTTTAGGTAAAGGTAAGATGCAGCTGTGTAGTTGACACTATTTCATTTGGAAAGCTTGTTGTATTTATTTTTGTATTATTTCTAATTTCTATTATGCACACATTCTGTTTGTATCTATATCACAGATTAGTATTGCACATATGAGTTTAGTAAAAAGAATTTTGTAAATAATGATCCGTTTTGACCACCCAAAGAACACATGAAATTAGATGGAATTTAATTTTCTATTAACAATAATCTTCTTAGGTTTCTGTGCACTCAAAGTCCTGATGTGCTGGGCTTGCCTTTGGTGCCCTGTGGCAGGGTGACGTATATAGGAAACCAAGGTAGCTTTAGCATTTATTTTACAAATTATAATTAAACAAAAAATTCATTATTAAAGTCAGTTGTGCATGCAATTTATAAAATAATCAATTTACAACATTAAATTCAAAATGTATACGTAGTTGGTCCGTTTGGATTTTGGGTGGTGGTAAGATATGCAAATGCATGTGCATTATTGTCGTCTATTATCGACATATCTTTATTACAAACATTCCATTGTCATTTGCAACAATAGCACCAACTTTATTACGTACTGACAATGTGCTAAATTAAATTTTGTAACTTTCAACATGCATTATTGACATTTTTCTCATAATTTTCCGGAATAATTTAGATAGAGACCATTATTTTAATTATATCCTTTTATATACGTTTTGTATGGAGATTCCCTAAGCACCTCATCTGCATGGATTATTTTTCTTTCTAAACCTCACTTCAAAAATATATGCACTAACCATCTACAATATTCTCAGTGCGAAACATTTCTTTCTTCTCTATTTACGTTCATCATTTATATTGTTTATCTAGCTAATGTTCCTCATGTTGTTGTGTTTTTTTTTCTGTTGTTGTTTGTTCCATGTTTTGTTTGCCAACAACGCTTATTTGGATCCTCACCCTATTGTGCTGTTTATACAATTATTCATTACTTCATCTGGCATAAATTTATATAAATCAAAACAAAAATAAACCGTCTGTTAAATAAATAAACAAATAAATCAAAAAAAAAAATATATATATATAGGCCTGAAGGTGAATCGGCGGACAATTCACAACAATCAAAATTCCCCCTAAGACCTGGTATTTTATTTCATGTTAATAAAATGCATAATGTTGATATCAGTCAATTATCAACAAATGCAAATCCATTTAAGACAACATCAGTAACTTCAAAGACTTTATTGAATTATCATCGGAACAAATCTAAAGTTTATGCCAGATTACAGAGATTGTCTGAATACTTAGGATTTGGCTCGAATGACCGTATTCCTAGTGGAATCACTATAAGTACTAGTGGAGGTAATTGTTATTGTTTTTTTTTTTGTATGAGTTAATCCAGCTTTATTTATTTTTGTTTATTGTGATGCATGATAGTTGTCACATATAAAAGATTTAATCCAACATCACCCACTATGGAAATTGTGAATTCGCGTAAAAGGAAAAAACCCGGTTATGGTACGTATTTTCTAATTGTAAATTGTTTTATTAATTAATAATAATTAATTGATTAAAAACCAAATCCACCATCAAACATAAAATGTAAAATTTTTTAATAATGAAATTTTGGTAAATACCGAAAATAACGTTAAATATCTATTTAATTTAACAATTCTACTGTAGTGATTTCCTTTTGTTTTTTTTTTGGTAATTTAATAGAGTTTATGTTTTATTCAATGCTAAATGCTATACGTGCTTTACAAAGTAGTTAAACTAAATTTATCAATTTTGTCGGGGATGAATGTATTTATTACCACCTCCTCCTTAACAGGGAATAGACGGTGTACAAGAACAGAACGGAGCGGAAGTTTTACGTGGATTCATTATAACTAAAGGTACGCCTAGAATAAATTTAACTAAAAATTCAAAATTCCATTGACAGCAAATTATTCAAACTTTTATATTTACTTTATTTAAATTATGTTGAAAATATTAGAAAAAAAATAAAACTCGATATTTAGCCGATTTTCGTTATTTTAATCCCAAAGATTCTTACATTTTTAATGTTTGATGGTAACGTTTAATTCAATTTCTTGTTACCAATTGTTAATCTTAATGTTCTTTTTTTTCTTCTATTTCATTAATTAGGTAGGATGTAATCAGATTTAAGAAATTTCTATAAATAAGCGTTTTAAATTCTTTATCCTCTTTTATTTTGTTTTATGTTCCAGCACCCAACCACCAGTCTTCTATAGGAGATAAGGCGAGATTAGGGGCTGCTCCACCAGTTGGCGGTACAGCAGACCCCGCAAATGATCCTGATAAAGGATTTTACGAAAATCTTCCATTCCACGGCATGCAGAACCCACCAAATAAAGTAAGTCATTTGAAACGATTAATCAACAATCAATCAAGCATGATTTTTGCGTTGTTGTTATTTTTGCTTCTTTTTTGTTGCATTATTGATTTTGCATGATTATTTTTTTTTTATGTTTTGCAGCCGATTTCAGTTATTGCTCCATTTACTCAGGATAATACATTAAATATCAATCGACCTATAACTACCCTCATACCAACAACAATGAAAAACCTTCAACTATCCTCTGTTAATAATAATGATAATAATAGAACTATACAACGACACCAATCATTTCATGGCTTTCAAAGCAATCAATACAGTATGCAGATACAACAACCATTTTCTACACGATTCAATTTCAGTAATCCGTATTTAAATGCAACTGAAACTGTGACCGCACAAAATTTAATATGGCCGAATTGGCCACACTTCAAAAATCAACAATCTTATACACAACAAATACGATCGAATCAACAACCACCATCGCTCAGATTTGTACAAACACGAAACAATATTCAACCCCTTTCGAATTTTAATGCTTTTCCATCTTCAAATCCATTTAGTATAGCGGCGAATCGAGTTAGTGGACGACGTGAAAGTGATATTAGACGTACAGCTTCCGGTATAAATCTCACACAAAAACAAACTAATCCTAAAGAAAATGTAGATTTAAACAAAACAGTTCCGTTAATTGAAACAAATCAAAATAATGATAGTGATGATGGTAAAAAATTTGGATCGTTAGAAATTAAAAAACATCGATGTTATTCGCCTACATTTTATTCAGTACGTTGTAAAAAACACGCGAAAAAACGACCTGTAGTTTATGCTTTACCAAAAAAACTTTTCACTAAAACAGGAACAATTACTGAAAATGGAGATAGCGGAAAAACTGAAATATTCGAACAATTAACTGATAGTATTCAGATTTTTGAACAGAATCTAGATAATAGTGATAACAATATACCAATACCGGCGCCTCGTTGTAAGAAACATCGAAAATCGGAAAAAGTCTATGCAAATGTTGCAAAAGATTTGAACAATTCCACATTAGACAATTCAAGTAGTTCAAATGATAGTACAGATAATGTAGATAGTAATCAAATTTCGATTACTCTAGCTCAAGTTCATTCACCAAAAGATCAACGATCACAATCTCAAAATGTGTCGCACACTGATAACAATAAACCGAAATTAGTTTCAGTAAGTCCTAAAGTGAATATTATTCAAAATTTAGATAATGGTAAAATTGAAAGTTTGAAAGCTATGAAAAATTCGCCTATTTTAAAAGTAAGTCCTAATTTCATTAAACCAAAAACTGAAAGTCCCAAAGGTGCGTTATCCTTACAAATCCAAGCAAAATTAAAAAATTCCACTGATAATTTATCACAAGTTGATGATAATTCCAAAGAAAACCTGCCATTGATCCCCCAGATGCCGCTTTTATCACAAAATAAATGGAATCCAAATACAATAAATGCTAATCCGCAGGTTCGTTATTGTTTTTTTTTGTTTTGTTGTGATTGTTGTTGCTTGTATTTGAAAAAATAGATTAATTTACTAAAATATAATAATTTTCAGAATGCTTTTTACACATTAACAACTCCACATTATAAACATATAAATGCTGGCTTGTCATCCCAATATTCAGCAACAATACCCCATCAAAAGCACACAACGAAGCTTATACCGCGTGCTTTATTTAACGAACAATTACCGAAAAGTAAATCATTTTCAACGAAATCAAAACATAAAAAACATTTTCAAATACCAATACAGAAATGTCACAGTTTTAAATTTCAAACAGCTGAAAGTTATTTTCAACCAATTAAAAATATCCATGAAGAAGATTTAATGAAAAATGGACATATTGCAAATTATCCATCACCAAATAATAATTGTCGAACTAGTCGTGGTGATAAACCAAAACAAAAAACTAGAGGACCATTAGTTGTACGACGGTCAAACAATTATCATGAACAATTCCAGGAGAATGTACACAATTCTGTACAATTACAATATCCTCAACCGATAATTGGGAGGAGTTTACATCATAATATTGGACAACAACAACCACCATCATCGAATGGTGTTGTTTATGCAGATTTAGATATGCCGAAAAGTAGTAATAAAAAGAATCTACATGATATTACGATAAATTCAACACAAAATACAAAACAAAAGTCAAAAACAAAGACTGAATATGCAACGCTTGCATTCAATGATATCGGTCAAGAAATTGACGTTTAACATAGAATTCCATTAATTTTACTAACCGTTTAGAGGTCAGTGTTTAACTAACAAATATAGTTTTTGACGCTAGAATTTCAAATGAATTGTTGCTCGAATCTACAATTAATTAGAGAATTTTATTGTTTTAGACAAACGGAACGACCACTACCGCTAGCGATACATATATCTTTTAAGGTAATACAGTAAAACCGCCACTATTCCCATAAAATTTCACAATAGAATTGGTCTTGTGAGAAGAACCAAAACAAAAATCTGTCTAATAAAAATAATTTAGGTTCTACTGTATTAATAAACATTGCAGTCTTTAATTGTATATTTCGAGCACAATTTAAATTGTTAATAATTCATTTTTTTGATTATTATTATTTATAATTTACAGCCGTATCGGCCAGACTGCAATGATCTAGTATATGCCGATTTAGTAGATGATAAATACGGTCCTATTAATTATAAAGCAGCCTCTATTTATGCTGCAATGAAACGGAATAAGAATAACAACAACAGAATGGAAGAAACTAATAAACCTTATGATGATCTTTTATAAATTTTCACAAAAATATTTAAAAAAAAATAAATAAAAACCATATATTGTAGGTACTTATTATTATGTAATTAAAAATTAAAAATTAATATAAATATAGAATAATAAGAGAATTTTTATAACTAACTTACACGTAAAAAGCATTTTTAACGTTGACATTGAATGTTTTTTATTACATAAACATATCTGAAAATTGTTGAATTAATGTCGTATTTTTTCTATACGTGTTCTTGGAAAACTGTGTGCATTTGTTCTTAATTTTGTTGAAATTGTTGGCACTTTGAGCCCACTTGTTACACAATGCTGACATTTTTTAATATAAATAAATCAACAAAAACAGTAATTAATCCTGTACTTTTAAAAAAAAAAAGTTGTAAAAATGGTGGATGCGCCGGGTAAATTATTAGCACTTTAACTGGGGCTCAAAGTATTAAAAAATGTATCACACCTGTTGTCCCAACATATACAACCTTTATTGTAAATTGTAATATTGATTTTGATGCATTTCTGCCTAATTATTATTAATTAATTTAATTTAATTTATCCAATACAAACCATTTTCGATTATTTTGCAACAAAAATGGTTTGTATTCGATTGAAATAGTGCCAATTTGAAATCGAAATTTGGGGAATTGTGACGTCCAATTAAAATTAATTGTGTTAAATTTGTTTTTATTTTGAAACTAAAAACTGAAAATTTGGTGTGGTGCTGCTGCAAAAACAATTTTTCTGGACATTTTCAAAATCCAATAATAAAACCAAAACATTTCTCAATTAGTGATATGATTAGACATGCAAATTTGTATAGTTCTCTTTCATTATATCTGTATCATCTTGTAGATATGTAAAAATGAAATTTAGCCCTTACATTATTAATTAATAAAGAATTGTATTAAAAAAAGCACTTTTATTTTTTCGTTTTTTTCTTGGATGTTTTATTTTTATTTTTCTTCTTCTTCTTCTTTTGCTTCTTTTTGCGATATGGTCCTAGATGTTTATCGATCATAACTTGCCTCCACCACGTCTTTAAATTCATAACAATTACCAAACACGCAACAAAATATTGGTGAAAACTTACTTGTATTTTGATAACAGCCCGATTTTCAATTCGTCTTCGTAGCTTCAATGCAAGCCAATCGTGCATTTCGTTGGAACGTTGTTCATAAGTTTTTTCTAAATTTGCATGCTCCTCTTTGGCTTTATCGAGATCGATTCTCAAATTATAAATTTCTAAATCTTTCTGTTCAGTCGCATAATCATATTTATCCATCCAATTTTGGATTTCATTTAAACAATCCTAAAATTATCAATTTTTATAAAAATAAATAAATCGGTTGGTTTCATTTGATTTAAAAAACAACATTTCTCGATTCTTGAAGAAATGTTAAAATATCGTTGTGACAGAGGAGTTCTTGCTCGTATCGTGTTTTCATTGTTCGAATTTGTAATTCAAATTGTGATTGCTTCTCGTCTAATGTTGAAACATGTTGTTCATGTCTAGCTGTTTCCCATTTAGTGGCATAATTCAATGCCATACTAAAATATACTAAAAGTTGTCCCATTAAATATATTACAAGACGAATTGGATGCGTTTTCTAAACTTTACCTCGTTGATTTTCTAAACGGTTCTTGGTTTCTATTAAAGTTCGGCTGGTGTTTAATTTATTTTCATTAAATTGATTCTTTTTAGATAAAACATCTTTTTTCAAATATTTCACACATTGTTGATTCATTTCATAGTCGTTTTTCAATTGATTCTTATCATCCTCTGATTTTATTTCGTTTTCTAAATATGTAATTAATGTGGTGAATGTAGCGTTTGATGATAATTCATCGCTTAAATTATTTAAAATATTAACAATGTTGATGATTTCTTTTTGAAATTTAAGCTGATCACTTAATCTAAAATGTGATAACATTCAAAAATAAGAGTTCATCTATAATTTATTCATTGCCTTTCTTCCTGTATTGATTTATTGATTGGGTTTTCTTCCATTTTATTCACAGATAATCTTAAAATTTCTAGACGATCAATGCAACTTCGTATTAGAGAAACATAAGTTTTACTCAATATCACCTCCAAATTATCTGAAATTATTATGATAAGCTGATATAAAAATGATTTTTATTGTAATCCAAACCACCCTCTTTAATGTTTTGTAATAAATGATCATCTTTAGTTGAAGAAATAAAAGACGTAGGAGCGTTTTGATTTATTTCCTCAGATTCATCCATTCCTATTTTGATGTGAAAAAAATGGTTAGAAATAATCAGAAATAAGTGTCAAAAAATGTATCCAATAAAACTATAGCAACCCAAAAGGTGGTTTAAATTTTTACAAATATCGACCATGTGTAGAAAACCAAATATATGGGATTTTCAACAAAAAAACCAACTCTATCAATTGGATGTTTTTAATATCACGATATAGACGAACATCATCCCACATATCTGTAATAGTCGTCGTTTTGTAAATATTTCAAATACAGTCAGAATATCAAAATCAATTACTTGCCTCCAGGAACAAGTTAAAGTCACGTTGCCTGTCTATCTGTATGTAACAGCAGCATAACAAAGTTATCAAAACCATATATTTTCGTTTGTTTATTTGGAAAGTTATAGGAAATATAACTAACGCCATAAAAAGTTGTCGTTATTATTATTGTTATAGTCGAAGCCTAGTAGATGAATTACAAACTTTAATTGTAATATTTAGTTAAACTGAACTGGATATGCAGTTAACTATTCATTAGTCAAAAGCTTGAGTTGGACGTGATACTAACATAATTTGCATAATTTATTTAGTGGTAAACTTTGTTATAAAACAGCTTTTTAGAAATTAACAAACAGTTCCACAAAAAAAAATGTGAAAACTATGGTTTACAGTCGACTTCATATTATATTATGATGAAAGAGATTTTCATATAAAATCTCAATGAGCCTTGAACAATTATCAAATTAATAATATAGTGATTGGCAACACGTCTGCCGTGTAAATAGAGGTTCCTGGTTCGTGTCTAAAGATGGCTACACACGCAACTGCAAGTTTCCCAAGCCTACATCATCAATCTTCCTGTACAAGCACATCTCTGTAAGATAATTGAATGCAATCATTTCAATTGTACAGACGGCCTTAAGATTGATAGAAATTAAAGTATGCATGCTTGAAAAAGTCGTACTTGATAAGCAGCACGGAAAGAAAAACGAACAGGTAACTGGTGTACAGAGCCTTACACTTTGGTACTACCACTTGTTTGACTTTTTGGTAGATTGAGAAACTCAAAATATTTCAAACACATGCTGACGGTTGTTCAAGTATATCTGTACTGTGTGGTGGGGACAATAAGTTGTACATGCTTGTACATACAAAAAAAATTGAGCATATATGCTTGTAAATTGCAGTGGCGTGTGTAGCTACCTTAAGCAATCATGCCGTACCTGCCAATATGTGAATGTATTATGATTTAATTTGTTTCTACATATCATTGCAACATTAATTGATAATAAATAATTACCAATCAATTTGAGAAAGAGTCGTAATATATTATTAATTTTAATTCAAGCGAAATTGCCTTTTGTTCAAATTTCCATTGAATATTTTACATTTTCCAACAATTTCCTTTAAATATCAATTTACATTTAACAATAGTTCCATGTTATATTGCTGGATTTCTCCATTATTCATTTATTGATATCTCATATAATATAGAATTTATCACTATACTCGTCCGACACATACGTTATAAGATTTGCACAAAAATTGTTTAAAATATAACGATCATCATCTTTATATTATCACCACCATTTTCAGGACATTTGGTATTAGTTTTAGATGAATTACGGCTTCTATATTCAAAAATCTGGTAGTAAATTTTTGAATACATGGATTTGAATAAATTCAATCAATTTATTCTTCTTGTAAATCTTGCATTCGCTTAATGCAACTATTATGATTAATTTTCTTAATAACAATGAACGATACACTGTTTCAGTATTCATGGTTATATTTATTATAAATTAGCCAACGGACTTTTTGTTTGAGATAAAATATTATTTATAGTAGAGTCTAATTTTAAATGGATTTTTCTAACAACAGATACCAATACCATTTTCATTGAACGGATATTTAATGTATTGTCCCGTTGTCATTTTTCAGTGAGAAGCGGCCTTAATCGATAGTTCCATTGTTAAAAAGCTGGAAAGGTATCTGCTATGTACGTAATGTCACGTATAGCGTTTTTGGATAGATCTACTTACCAACTTTACAATTTATATCCTTGTTTATATAAATGTAACAAATGCTTTGGAATTTTTCAGTAGTTAACAAACACTCAGAGAGTTTTACTTATTATCACTGCACTATACAGGGTTTTAAATAAAACCACATTTGACTTAAAGTATAGTGCCTAGAAGTACCATTTGTAATTATAGAGGTATTTTTGTGGAATAACGCAATCAATTTGTGAATGATCTCAACAATCATTGGTCTCTCAGATATTTATTGAATGTTATCATGAAATAAGTTATGATCTTACTACGTCCTTTATTCATGCAATTTCAGGCTTATGTATTTCTCAATTCACATTCAAACGAAAGCACCACTGTAGGATTCGTAATTGTGTTGGGAAATCAGTATACAATATATTAAAATTTCCTCCATAAAGCATGTTGTCATGACAATAAAAAAAGAATCATTGGTAATCTCTAAAAAAGGAGATCAATCAAAATTGGAGTAGTCTTAGATTTGTAGTTTTTCTGTTTGTGGCAGCCCAGTAAAGGTACGACTGAAATTTCAATCAAAACAAGAACAGCATTTGTTGCTGCACAAAGTATAGTAAGGCTAGTCATCAATTTCCAATACAAACTTAGTGTTTGTAGTCACCAAAGACACCCGAGGACGCAAAACAAAAAACTGGTAAGGCATACAATATTTATGAGTAAACCTTACGACTTGGAATCTTCCGATTTGGATGATATTTGGGCTTCATTGCAAGAACCACATGTTTTGCCGTTGGCGGCGTTGGCCTATCCTCAAATTTCATCTTTTTTTGGAGATGAATCAATTTTTGAATGGTCGTTGCTTAGCAGAAACTTCTGATGATGATTTAAAATTGAAATTCGGACGATTTAGTCCTCCAGTTATACATGCGAACGAATGGCAGGTTTCAAATACCAAGCCCAAGCACGGTTTGAGGAAATAATTGAAACTGAGAAATTTTACATTTATATTTTATTGAAAAAATGAAGTAGGAGCATGGAGACGCTTCGATATATCTTGTCACGGGCGCCAAATACTCTAGGTCCGACTCTGCATGTTCATAATGTTTCGATTAGTACTTTTCTGTTTATGGAACACTGTAATGCTTCATTGTTGAATAATATTTTTTAGAGTAATTACATTAGTCTATGAATAACATTAAGTATTAATTGCCGTTCGAATTAATTAGTTTATGAATATATGAAATAATAATATACAGATGTAAATTTATCGATTTATTAGTTCCTTAAAACGAAGTTAACTATATAACTTATAATATGTCAAATGAGCTTCTTTTTTATTATCGTTGAATATATAAAAATTCGTTTGAATGATAAAATCACTTCAATATATCACACCAACAGAACTTAAAGTTAACCTTAAGTTTATTTTGAAATAGCCCGCTTAAATCTAAATAGTTTCTTAGAGGTAATCTGACAACACTGCTTTGATTACGCGCACATGAAGCGTACATTACCGAACTGCATGACCTGTAAACACCATAGTATCTAATAAGACCTCCATTGTTGTCAATGTTATTTTAAATTTTTACGTTTTGATACTTTTTTACCATAATTTTTAACCTACAGAAGTAAAAAAAACTACAAATTTATTTAATATAGCGAAATTATAGTTATATAACAATAAAACTGTAATATATTTGATTTTTTATGGGCATTATTAGGCAGTTTGGCAACGTTGAATGGATGTGCCTCACAACCTGTCTATTGTGGTTACAGTTAGTTAATTCAACTGAAACATAATCGAGCATTGACTCGAGCACGTAACATAACCTATAATATCAAATTTGTTGCAAAAAATATGTTTAATTAAAACGAAACTAATTGTTATGTGATGGAATTTATTTAAAAATGGAAATATTATCCCAAACACAATTACATGATTATGATGAAATCTTACAACAAATCAATAATGAATACGAAAAATCAGAAAATTTAAAACGTTCAATTGAAAAAGAAGATAATCGTATTATCACAAGAAAATTAAGTGAAAATGATGGAAAATTCCAAATTAGTCATATAACAATAAAAATTTTCAATAATATTCATGAAATATATGCATTATACGAACAAGAGATACAACATTTGAATTTGGACGAATTCTCCAATTTACAAAACGTAAAATTTGGATTAATTGAAATTTTCATCACAAATACTCTATTAGAAAAACTACCTAATAATGAATGGAACATAAATATAAAAGCATTATATCCTAAATTGAATTATTGTAAAATCTCTAAATTACTACGTAGAACACCGATTTTAGAAATAGTGCCCTTAGAGAACGATATTAGGGAATTTTCACTTGAAATTGGTATATTTGAAACAGTAGATTTTTGTATTATAAGCCTGTATAAGTGCGATATTGATATTTCATATTATTTCCAATCTAATAAGCATGAAAAAACTGTAAATTATAATCGAAATCATTTGAACATATCCCAATTATATTCTGATGTTGATGATCAGTTGGAATTTATTGAAAATTTACCACAAAATCAATGCCAATTTTATTGTAATTTCAAATCAAAGTCTGATTTAATTGCGTGCATCATTAAGAATTCTTATCATAGATTAGATTTGGAGATATTTTCAAAATTTACCAAAGACAATGAAAATAATGTTTTAGAAATATATTTTTATTTCGATGGTAATAAAGTTTTATTATCATACAATTGTATTTCGCAAATTATGAAAATTCGTTGCAATTTGAAATATTTATCCAAGTTGAAACGGTACTTTCTCAAATCGTCTGGATTCGATTACGAGAAAGTTAGACCAAAAATTCAGGTATTTCTATATTTGTTCACTTATATTCTGATAATTATGTGTTATTTACGTTAACAGACGCTTTTATTGAAGAAAGATGAGTTGGTGACGTCGAATATGGAGCAACTTCTGCAGTTGTATCAAGAAATTAGAAATTTGTGGCTGTAAATCAAAAATTTTCCATAAAGCCCATGGTGCTGCATGTTTCAAATAGTTCATTCTATTTGATACCTTTTGTATAAAGTTAGTTTTTGTAGTTCATTTAGTTCTGAGCAACGACCAGGAAACACGATGATATTAAAATTCAATAGGCGAAACTTGAAATAGGAAGAAGATCGTATACAAAAAAAATGCAAGAAATTCTCCCAAATGCATAAAACGATGGGGAAAAAAAGGAAAGTATGATCATCATGAAAATAAGAAAGCGTAACGGGAGGTAACTAATATTCCAAACGAAGAGGAAGAATAGTATTATATTTAATAAATACGAACAATATTGTTGTAAATAATGAAAATTGTAAAAATTAAATTAAAATTACTGTTTGTACAATTGCAATCTACCAAAACATTATCACGCAATTTCCTTTAACAATTTCGGTAGCAATTTATTGTGGTTGAGTCGCAATAATCCAATTTTATTAAAAAACTCTAAATTAACCATAATGTTCAATCTAATTGTAATATTATTTGAAACGGAACAAATTTAAAAATAATCAATGAGTTGTTTTTTATAGAAAACAAAAGTGGGTGTACTTACCATTTATTAGCGCATCAGTTGGTTCCATATTGTGCTGTTAATTTAGCCTAGAGCCGGCTCATGGGGTGCGGCGACAAGGCGGTAAGTTTGGAAGAGCGGCATTTTCTGTATAGTTGAAAAATACAATAAATAAACATAGTAGTACCACTAGTACCATCTACAATAAATGTCAAAAATGATAGAATAGAACAATTTTCTGTCGCACCGGCCTTGGTTAAACCTACCTTAAATGTGTGGATATAGGCCACCTCAGTTGCTACCGCTGAAGTTAAGCTGTGATTTCGTTGCGACGTCCAGCGTTCACGGCCCGCTGCTAAATTCAACCGTCAGTCACTGCTACAATGTTTTGCAAATGACAATGATTCCGTTACGTCAGGTGGTGTGGTAAACGCAACGGCCCACCGCTGACGGCTACGTCTCGACTACGCAACGAAATCACACCGTCAGATAACCGTGTAGTTGTTTTATTCTTAGAGGTCTTTCTGGAACAAAAATACACAGGTTGAGAACTAGGTCACCGTGGAGACACGCCCATATCATCAACTCGTCCGCCGTGAATAGTCAGATATAACGACGTGTGAACTCTATTGGCTAATGTGAAACCCCCTCCGACTAACCGGACATCGACAAAAGTCGGGCATGTTACCAGCTTGTGTATTTTTGATCCAGAAAACTACAAATAATCCCACAGATTTTCTATCGGTTTGCAAAGAAGACTTTCGTAGCCAGACAAGTTGTGAGAGAGTGCCACATGCTTACCAACTTAATCATAGACAGTGTACTCGGCATTTGTCTTGCAAAATTCTGGCATTAACAATGTTTTCGTATGTAACATATTCGACAAAAGGCAACAGCTGATCATCCACAATCTCAATATATAGCCTTGCTGATTTGAATAGCATCTCATATGTCGGCCCTCATTCATTGCCGGTAAACCATTTGCCCGCCACCACCCTGAACTACCCCATGTACATTATTTTCCTTAAAGGTTGTTTTCGTTCTCTGTTGCACTTTTTGTCTAGCGTCATTAGAATCGATCCAATAATCATAAAACGGATCTCCAGTCTTGTAGGGTCTGTGTTCGGTGACGTATAATTCACTGTAACTGTGCTACTTTGTGTGCACGCATACAAAAAGATCTTTTACGGGGTACTCGGCTCTGCAGTTGATCATTTTGTGCCTTCATTGACCATTTGAGGAACCGTCGTCTAATACTAAGCATACTCTCTATCAGTGCGTAATTTCTTGCGACCACGTTTTGAGGCGAATTACAAGTCTCTCCACGGTAGTAAAGTACTCTTGACTGTACTACATAAAACATTGGAAAAGTCGGCTAATTCCGCTACACCCTGCTACCTTATGCTTTGTATCGCCCAAATGCAATTATTACTCCTTTTTGCAACTGAATAACGTCTTGATTTCGTCTCGGCGGTCCCATAATACACTCCACGAGCTGTACTAATCGTAAGTTACTAAAGAACTACTCATCCTCAAACCTGAAATTACATGTAATGATTTTTGCAGAGATCATTACAATGCTAAACTATTATCGAATAGAATGTGATTAGGGCGCCAAATTGTTGTCTATGTCCGGGCGCTCAGATTTATTAAGACGTCCCTGTGGGGATATCAATGCTCACTTGATTTAATTTTTTTGGAGATGTACAATCATTATTGCGAACAGTATAATACAAGTTTTAATTATTTGTTATCGTTTCACACCGATCGCATCATCTTACGACTTACAACATTTTGAGTTGTGTAGGTCGTCGGTCATCGATCAAGCTAAGAAATCAGAATACATCTAGTATTGATGCATCATCAACAAATAAAAGTTTTAGAAACTCTGATATATAAATAAAAATAACAATTCTGTTGGTTATATTTTGAAATATGCCAAATTTCGTGCAGGAAGTAAAAAAATCCAAGTCAACCAGTGTCGTGATCCAACAGATGTTGGTAGAAAAAAAAAGTCTACTGTCTATACAAGAATAGACGAAATTAGTACACAGTATAGCAAAAAAAAATTAACGAAATTTTCTGGTATATTCTTCGATTCTACCAATGTGTGTTCATTTAAATCGCACTAAATTCATCTACACGTGTTCATGTTATAGTTTAGATTAAATATAAGGGAGTATTTGTATCTATTGAACGAGTTTCTCTATGTAATAAAACATACACATAAATTCAATTGAACAAATAGAATTAGGAAACCCAACAAACTTAATTAATCATCTCCGGAAACCCTTTGATAATACGTTTTAATAATACATCCAAAGAGTTAAATTTAGTTTCTAGTTTTTCTTCTATACAACAATATATAAACTTTATTGTTAAAATCAAATAGAATTGTTATAACAAACAGAAACATTCTCTATACTATTTCAGACATATATATA
>JAZBGY010000448.1:30796-60828 GCA_037414755.1 Lydus trimaculatus | reverse complement strand
AAAATATAGAAGAAGAAAATTAAACAATAAAATATTAATAAAAATTGTTAATATAACTGTATCAAACACACTATACTAATGACAATTCATTCGCTTCACATTACAAAATAATCAACCTTTGTTTAATAATTATTATTTCTTAGTCATCATCATCATTTAATTACAAAATTCACCCTACCTACATGTACATTAGTAGACTAATTAATGTTGATTATTTAAAATATTTATATTACATTAGTTGAAATGAATTATACATACATTAATTGTAATCTAATAATGTACAAATTCTAATATAATTTACAAATACTTTGACACTTATTATACTGAAAAGAAAACGATCGATTATTATATTTTTATTATTAATTAATTTATTAATTTATTTATTTATTATAAACGACTAAGTTTGATATTGGCGATAAATGTGAAAATATCAATGGGAAACTGGCACTTACAAACAACAATTTTTGATAAATTTCCAACATAACAAATCATCCAGCAAAACGATGGTTATTCAACTAATACAACACGTAGAATTTTTAATTTATTTACAATAGCAGATTAATGTTTATTATTATCATCATTGTTATTAATATTATTATTATTATTATTATTACTTTTGAAACTATCCTACTTAACCTGTATGCCAATATTCACAGTTTTACTATAAAGTATTGTCATTGTTACAATTATTTACGTGACAATAAATATATATCTAAAACTGTAATTGTTTATAATCGATAATTGTAAATTAAATTCAACTATCATTATTATTATTATTATAATTATTATTGATCGAAATTAAGCGGAACATTGTTTGTGATTCATTGATATGGAAAATATATCTTTTTACAATTATTGTTATTATTTGTAAGATATGATTTTAGAGTTGTAGACAAATACATTATTGTCTCGTATTTTAATAAAAACAAATTAGTTAAATACGTGAATTACTTTTTTTTTTGTTTTGTTTTGTTTTTTTGATAATTTTGTCAAATTTCGACATTAGTTAAAATTTCAAAATAGTACAATATTTGTTGATATGTACAAATACACCAAAAATTATTTTTATTTTATTTTTTGTTCTTTTTTTTTTGTTTATAAATTATATAAAAAATTCAACTATTTATTCGATCACAAAAAACAAAATAATAACAAATAGTTGTCCTACATACTAATACCAACTGAACGTGATCGAATTGTTTGATAATTATTTATTATTATTATTATTTTTCAATAAATGATATGATTAAATTACAACAAAAATTCATCAAAGTCTATATTTAAATTGTAGCACAGTTACTTTTGATATAGGTATAAGTTTTATTATTATTATTATTTTTAGTATAATATATTGTATGTTGTTTTTATTATATTTATAATCAATACGTTTTGTTTAATTGATAACGTATAATCACGATAAAAGAACAATAATTGAGCGAGCTAGACAAATAAATATTATTGTTGCAAGACTAGCAACAGCAATTGATGCATTTCCACAAATATTTATTTCACTTTCCTGCAATTAAAAAGACATCAATTAAATATTAACAGTTCTACTAATTTAAAAATTTAATTGGACACTTGTAATACACAAAGTAGTTTGTGTTACGAGTACGGAAAAAGGTGTTTGCAAAACGAGCATCAACCTAACAATGTACCGAAATTGTATCAGACTACAAACCGGGAGACTGGCAATAACATTTAATTTCGAAGTCCCTTTTGATGTGGTCATAGAAGACGACAATGGATTAGAACTTGTAGATTTAAAACGAACAATAGGACTGGCATAGGAATCTATGCACCCAATTATAAGGTATTCTTAGCTGTAGGAAAGCCGCCCATCAAAATGTAGCTGAAACTATGGCAAAAGAAATTTGCAGAAAATATACATTTTGAGAGACAGCCAGGCAGTGTTAAAAGCTCTAAAAGCTTATATAGACTTGAGTCAAAATCGTCTGGGAGTTATAAACTTACCCTTGCATGGGTGCTAGGGCATTAAGGATTCACTGGAAACGAAATAGCCAGTGGTCTTGCAAAAACAGGCGCTATGGCTTCACTAATAGGTCCGGAGCCATTGTGTAGGCGAGCCAAGGCCAACATAAGGAAGGAAATCTGTGGGCACTGCCCAGAAAGCTTATTGACTATTTGCCTAAGAATGCTAGAAAGTAGGGACGAACTAAAAATTGTAACGGGAGTCGTAACTGGTCAGTGAGATACTGGAAAACTCAGACAGTGAGAGATGTAGACTAGGTGGATCGGATAATGAAACTTACGAGCACATATTATGCAAATGCGACGCCCTGGCTCACATAAGACTCACCCACCTGGGCTGTGTGATTCTATCACCTACTGAAGTAGCAAAGAGGTCTCCCAGAGAGATAGTTAGCTTTGCTAAAAACATATGTTTCCTGGGATATCAATTGTTGGGGAGTTAAGAACAATAGATCAGCTATGGTCTAAATTCACTAAAACTAAAAGACGCCCAAACAACCCCTATAATCTAATTTAATCTAATATAATGTCATTAACAAACGTAATAAGAAAGCGGTTCGTTTTTCGCTTATAGTTTATTAGAATCACGTAATTTGCTTACCTCTGGATGGTAATTTATGCACTTTGGTGGTCGTCTTCTAAACAAACTGTCTTTAGGCTTATGTAAACAACCACCATTTCCTGTATCGTAAATTAATTCTTGTGGTGAAATACTCAATTGTTTACTACCACATGGACATAAAGTATCCACAACAAGTAAAATTAAATTACTATGTGGTATCTTCTGTACACTGAAAGGCCTTAAATATTCAAAAAACAAAAAATTACTATGTTTAACAATAAAATAAAATTGTCAATATTTTATTACCTTTCACATGCTGTTGTATGACAATTTGTTAATTTGCCTTTTAATGGATTACTTTGTCCACTAATATTTAAACGATCCGGTTGAAGTATGTATAAATCAACTTTACGATCACATGATCTAACACCAAATTGACTAATATCAACACCTTCCATTGGATCTGTTTCATATGGTGGTATGAATTGTTGATTATTTGTATTAGATGGTGGTGGTATCATTGGATCTTGTTCACCAATTATATCTTCACCAGTTGGATCTTGATCAATATCATAATACGGATAAGGTATATCACCCAAATCACCTAAATTTAAAGGAAGAAAGTTAGATTTTCTTGTTGTTTACTAAATATCAAAATTTTACCATCTTCTTGAGCATAAGCTATAGCCGTACTGTAAGTTGCTTGTAATTTTGTTATCAGCAAAAATACGAATTTTATCACTAATTTGAAGAATTGCTTCATAGGATCAAATGGCTGCAAAAATACAATCTATCAGTGGTGCAACTTAGCCACTTCATAGTGGCTACGCCACTGTTACCTGTACTCTTTCTCCACGACCACTATAGTGATTTTTGCTGTTAGAACAAGCTCCTTGGTAGTCGTAAACAGCAACTTTTTTATAAATTCGATCCTGTACTAAAGAATCCATAATAGTTCCATCAATTTGTCCGAAAAATCGTCCTGTATGTTCCGGATTTTCCGATATTATTATAAAACCATTATTATCAAGTACATAACAATCTAATTTATCGCTAGCGCAAGTTTTATAACAAGTCGAAGCACCAGTACACTGTAATTAACGTTAACAATTAAAATTTAACGAGTTGATAAGAAACTTATACTTTTGATGTAATATTTAAGAAATGGGCTGCCAAAATTGAATGTTGATATTGCATTCCAACAACAGCAGCAGGAGCTCTATGACCATTATGTTCAACAAATACAGCATGCGTTGCTGTTATTAACGGTTTACCATTAGAACCAACATCGAATGGTACAGAAAATACAAAACTTTCCGGTTCTATTGCATGTTGATCAACAGCCCTTTTATACCATGTTTCATCCATTGCTCTGACATTATGTTCGCTAAAATGACTAAAATTGGAAATAAAAATGAATCATTAAATATTGTAATCATTAAAAAAATTGTTTATTACGGTGAATCTCTTTCAGTAATCGGTTTATGATCAGTCCACCTTAATAAACCACTTCTTGTCGCTACAAACGTTAAGGTTAACCCAAATAAGGGATGGCCACGGCTGTAAATATAAAATATTCAATTAATTTTTGAACACTAGCTAGATTTTATTGTGCAGAATTTAACCTGAAAATGAAAAAAAATTCCATAAAAGAAACCTAATAGGTGCTCCATAGTTCTTCCATATTTTACTCACCATACTCCACGTATTCTAAATTTTATTATCGAAAGAAGAAATATGGAGCTTTTAAATTTAGTTTCTCATCACAACCTTCTTATATGGATAAAATATTGGGGCAGATCTTGAGATCTAGATGTTTACGTAAGTCACGTGGTGCTGTGCTAGCGCTCCTTGTCTTACACGTTACGACCGCCGTTCTCTATCTAATATCAGTTTCACGTGACTTGCGTTACTAGCGCTCCTTGTTTGATTCATTGAATAAAAGGCGTTGTCCTTTCTCTCTCCCTGTCTCTCTCTCTCTCACCCTCTTTCTCTCTTGTTCTTTCGTACATCACAAAATACTAGGATTGCCGAAAAATATCAAACAAAGCGTGAATACGAGTTAAAGATAGAGATAACGACTTGTCTGCAGAATATCAAAAATTTTGAATATTTTCGCATAATCTATCCTAATACTAAATATTAACAAGGATCATAAATATGATGAACAGGATAAATAAACGATAGAGGGAGAATTAAAAAATAAAACATCTATTGTTTAATTTGTAAAAACAATAGGTGTTTTTGTAATAAAAACAAAAACAGGGCTAGCCTCTTCGTATTATTATAGACTTTACCTTTGCAATCGTACCAAAAGTACGCCAATAGGGCTAATGTGCAGAAAATAATTAGTTAAATAAAGTTAATCAAAAAACTAATTAGTGCATTATAAAATAATAAATATTGCATTGATATATTTATTTATTTTTATTCAAAAAAAAAAAAACAAAACAACACATGCGATTTATATTTATTGGCACTTACTGATCATTTTCACGTGAATGTGCACTATGTCGTTCCAATTCTTCAGTTACCTTTGCATCCAGAACTAATGATTGCAACAAATTTTTATCGCCTGAAATTTGAAAATTTCAAAGTAAAAAAAATTATCAAAAATATTTTGTGTGGATTTACAAAAATAGGCATCTTTATCTTTTTTAGTTGTTTGATGATGGTGTTCGCGTTGTGATGGTGATCTTGGCCTTAATGACATCCACTTCCATCCGGGACGTTTGCTTCTTGATAAAAAATGCAAAACTCTCTCTTCAGCTGTACGGAACCATTGCTCCCCCGATGAACCACTAGTGTACTCGCAATAGACCCTAAGTTTTACATAAAAGAAATTAGATTTTAATAAGAGTACTACAGGGGATCTAAGTACCAATCTGGATGGACTTTCCAGTTGCTTCCTTTAAAATAGTCGGTAACTGCAAAAATTTTGAGTATTATTTCTCATAAATTTCAGTTATTCATAGAAATACCGTTTCTTTGGCTGTGTTTAATTTCATGTTCGGCTATTAATTCGTACATCCCATACCTTTCTGGTATAGCTAAACCAAGTGAGAATGGGGTGCCTTCAATAGGGGTGTAAAAATACTTATGCCGTCTTGTAGTCACCCTTCTCTGTAATAATCCAAAATTACTACCTTGTTATTAACAAAATTCAACAAATTTACCATATTATCATAATGTATTTTAACCCCTAACTCTGTTTCTCCTTCCTTTTGTTGGATCATATCGTAACGAAACTGATGATTTTAAAAAGAAAGAGTTAATTAATGAAAATCTGAGAGATTAGATGGCTTACATCAAGGAGAACAGAATGATTGCCTCTTGGCCCATTTTCATTTTCAACTAATTCAACTTCAGTTAAATCAACTGAAATATATTGTGGCTCTAGAGTGTCTTCATATAATTCATTGTTTTGCTAATTAAAACAGAAAATTTATAAAAATCTTTACAGTAATGTGGAAGCTTATTTACCAAGGGCCTTAAGTCGGGATGGTACAGCACGTGTCCATTATTGTCGATTATGAAGGAATAACCGTTTACCCCTAACTAAAAATATTTAATTTTATTAGCCCAATTTTGGGATAATTTTCAAAATTTACCTTATAAGGTGGGATGAGTTTCTTGATTTGATCGATCGAAACATCAGTACCGACAACGCCTAACAAATTAGCTACTCTCACCTATTCAAATAAAAATGACAACATATCGCAATGTGTATATTCCGCTTTAGTTGTTTTATATTATATAAACTTACTGTATAGTTTCGTCGATCGAATACAGGGGTGGTTGCAGTAGTCATTAATTGTCCAACTCTATCATCTGAAAAACTATCAGCCTGAAATATTTTAAAATTAAATTTTTTCAAAATTAATGAAACTGAAATATGACTTACTCTACCACCCACATAAGCGGGCGTCCATAGAATTGGATGATCAGTTTGATACATTACCATCGGTCGTGCTAATACTTCAATATAATGTAGAACTTTCTCGTTAATTTCATCGAAATTTTCAATTCTCGTATAATAGCCTGAAATACTTAATTATCTTCAAATTGATAGAATTAATAATTAATAATTAACCTTTATTGGCGCAAGCCATCCAATGCATTTCCGGAGCGCTACTTGTATCTTTACCGACCAAATAAGTGAAAACTCTAACTGGATGATGGGGGAAATTGTAGTGTTTGAAAATATCCCGATAACTGGATGGTGGTCCGTCTGTTATCAACATGATCGCTTGATTACATTGACAACCTTGTCCAGTACGATTATACTAAAATTTTGTAAATGAGCAAATAAAATTGGAAATTTTTTGATGAAATTGACGTACTTTATGTAGAACTTCAAAGCCGGTCACTAGAGCTGATGTGAAATTTGCAATATTTTCTGCTTTAAGTGTGGCCAGTGACTCCTTCAACCATCGAATATTTTCATTATTGGCCTAAAAAATCGCGTGTAAAGCCCAACATTTTTTTAAAATAAAATTCCAACATACTTGCACCAATAAATCTCTAAAACACGGTACTGTTTCTTCAGTAATATCAGAGAATTTGTAGATATTAACAAAATCGTTATCTGATAATGTGTTTAGTATTGATTCAGTTGTAGCACGTGCCAGATTAGCTTTATGACCACTCATCGAACCAGAATTATCAATAAGTATAACAACATCTTTTGGTGATGTTGCCGCAGAGACATACCAAGATGATGAACGAAAATCGTAAACATCCCGAGAATTTCTCGGTCTTTGTCCGACAGTTGACATATCTTCAGGTGGCCAAGCTATACCTAAACGATACAAACACTTAAAACGTATAGTAAATTTATTATTGAAATTCACCTGGGTATCGCCGCAAAAACCCAGTTGAACTACCGAAAAATTGCCAAGACAACGACGGATCATCATCATAGTTATGAATAAATAAAGGATCCAAATGTTCCGACCACTGTACAGCATTAACAATTTCCGGATCTAACAATAAGGGAAATCATTAATTTTTCTCCAATTTAAAATTATTTGAAATAATTACCATTATCGTTGATACGTTGCGGCATTAAAACTGTACTCAGACTGGTATTAACTGGTAAATGATCGAAATGTGGATTTGGTGCAAGTACCATTTCTCGTGTACCCTCAACTGGTCGTCCATCTGAACCGAAAGCGTTCAGCCTTTTTGCGTTATAATAACGAAACGGTTGACCGTTATCAGATTGGGGTGTTAAAGCGGCTTGTTCGGCTGATTCTGTTAAACGCTAAAATGCACCAAATTTTTTTGTAATTTTCTTCAATTTAACAAAAGTACCGAAAATAAACTCACCCTAACTGCCTCAATTTTGAAACTCATCATATTTTGAACTTCTTTGGCCATATCGCGAATTAATAAAAGCCCGTCTTTTCTAGCTACTTTGATATTTTCGTCGTGATATTTCTAAAAAAAAAAATTATTGAATGACTGCATTGGTAGAAGTTTCAATTTTCAGGATTTAGAGACTTAAAAATGACAAAAAAAAAAACAACCAAAAGGATAATAACGAACGAGAGATTCGAAATTCAATTAAAATTTGAAGAGGGTTAATTTCACGATAGACTCCCATATAAAAGTCAACATTTTCACCACCTTATAATTCCAATTACTGTCATATCAGGATAATGAATATCGAAATATTTAAAAAGTAATCTTATCATTATTTTTCTCTATTTCGTGCGGGGGACGAGTTTTGTTGAAATTCTCACCTTTTGAAGTTCGTTCATTCGTGTTAATAAACGCCCATATTCCCACAAATCAACACCAAATTGCAACGCCCAATTCTTCACCCTGTAAAGCCCAACAAGTAATAATAATAATAACAATAATAATAATAGCAATAATGTGGAATTATTTAGAAAAAGTGCATCTGGGTTACGTTTATTTGCGGCGTCGATTGAATGTTCCGGTTCAAGGGTGAGATTGCCGTCCGTACCCTCTCGTACGTCGATAAATTCTTAACTGTAAACTGTTAATTTTATTACAAATTTTCTTCTATATCATTGATAAGAATTATAATAAACCAAAGTATCGACTTATAAATATTGATGAAATAATATAAGAGTGTTCGAAAAAATCGAGATTATTGTATTTCTCAATTCAAAAGGCAAGAACAGTCCCCTCTAGCCTAGCAAGACCGATAGTAGGGGTAGATCAATACACCCTCTACCTCTGGCATAACATACCCTTTCCTGTCTTATGCTCTGACCCTTGCTATCCTATAAGAGACCTTCTTGGCCTTTTTAAAATAATTTATTTTTCTTTGTTAACTTTTTAAATATAATTCGATCATCTCTAAATTCGAATCGATTAGTGGAACCGACTTGTAATGTTATGAATAAATTTCCCATATTGTTTGAATTTACGGTTGAAACTAACCGAAAAAAATCCACTTACATAAAAATTAATAACTAACATAAAAGCGGATGAAGCACCCTAAAAGTGTACAACTATATTGAGCTTTTGTACTTAAAACAGCTTAAAGTAATTCGTGGATATAATTGGAAAATTAACAAACTTAATAACTGTGTCGAATTTGTTTCAAAACTTCAAATATCGAATTTCTAAACTAATTCTTCTAGTTTTGTTATCGATGGTCACAGATGTTGTCTGTTAATATCCTGAACTATATTGCCACCACCACCACCACCACCACTACTATCCTATGAGATTTCCTTGAAAACAAATCTTCTAGTTTACAATAAATTGAGGTCATTACAACAATTTGTTTTTTTTTCTTATATTTTTTATTATGTTTTCATTAAGAAAAATCAATGGAGATTCCGTGACAGTAAACACCTTTATGTATATTTATTGAATCATTAAACCGTCATTATAATTGTATTGAATTTGTTTTTATCAAAATCATTTCCGTTTCACTTTGATCGAACATAATTAAACAATAATAATTGTGTTTAACATTTACAAAACAGTACAGTTTAAGTATTACGTTTCAAAATAAATTCGCATCTATTAATCTGTTGTTGTTGTTCTTGTTGTTTTGAATTTTCTCAAAGTTGAACAACACCACCATAGACAGATACAGGAAAAAGTCCACCCTTTTAATTGAAGACGCAGATTAATTAATTTCGAATTTACTAGAATTGTTTCAATGCAAATTAATTTTTTTTGAAATTTATTTAATCACACTTCCGTCCCGTCAACTTTCATCCCCAGAGTTTTTTTTTTTTTTTTGTAATTTGGTGGTAATTCGGTCATTAAATTATTAATATTGTTTCTTGTTACCGGATCATGCAGTGTGACATTTGTCATAAAACAATGGCCAGTTGTACTTCATGGACAATTGGTAGTTTCTGTCAATGGTGGTGAATTGTACAATATCAGAGAATGAAAACGTGCCCTTATCAATATGAATTATTTTCATCAAATTCAAGCTAATCATCAGCGACTAAACAAGTACGGTTAAATAATGTTACTATTGATAAAAATTGTAATAATTGCAGAAATTTGATTTTTCTCGTTTTGAATTAAACAAAATTAAAAAAAAAAAATCGATAATTCTCTTATGAAATGCAAATAGAATCGAATTGAACGCAAAATTGATCTAAATCGATTGAAATAATGTGGTAGACGAGTGATAATTTGAAAAACAATCACATTTTTTCTCCATCTGTCTATTTTACGATATTGTAATAGTGTTGGATTAGTAGGGGATGAAAATTTATTATTAAACTCGTCACGTTTGTAGATGCCTATTTCAACACGTAATCCAGATCTATATTTCTATTTAATAAAGTACGAGTTTAATGATTTTACATTTTTAAATATTAAAAAATACGGATATGTTATTAGTATAGAATGCCATAGTCAAGCTCGGCAAAGGTTTTAAAAGAATCGAGCTTGACGGCGGCAATGGTGGTGGTGGTGATAGTAATGGTGGCGGTAATTCTATATGAATTACGTTAAAACTTACTCATTGTGCGGTATATCTTCCCCTTGGTCCAGATAAGCCGGACCGATATTCACAATAACGAACACTAATAGAAAAAGTACATGGATAGTCCTGGACTTTTTACACACCATGTTTCCACTGATTACTACACATACACACACACAGCCCCACCGTCAATTTATTAGGGCTATAGGGCGACTACAATTCATCACGGTCAGTTTAAAATTATCTTAAATAATTCAAAAAAAAAAAAACAACAACTATATATAAATATATATTAACATTTTGTTTTATTTATATGTTTTGTTTTCTATTGTTATTGTTATTGTTTTAATAAACTGTACTGTGATAAATTTCCACCCACTAATTCTCACAATTTCACATGGTAATTTTATTAGAATAGTGAAGGGTGAAACGACACCGGTGGCGTTTAGGCTGTAGTACACACCCCGAGTCGACCTAATCTATTTGGGGACTGCATTCTTGCGCAAACGCCGCCACCAATTGCTTAGGGAAAACTCCAATCGCCCGGTAGCGTTTTCACAATATCACAACCAACACTGACTCTAAATACTCCATCTCTATATATGTATATATACAAATATTTATCAATTGTATTTAAATTTCCACCCTAATACAAATGAAATCAACATCAAAATATAAATAACTTGATTCTAACAAATATTTTGAGAGTTAAACATTTGAATTTGTAGTAAAAGCTCTGTTTTGTATTGAACTGACGCCATCTATTATTTAATAAAATAACTAAACGGAAAGCTCTTGTACGTTTATTTTGGAATGATTATTAAAATTCTTCTAATCGTTCTTATTCATTTGGTTAGATTGTGACAACACAAAAGTGACGATTTGTTGATATTGCTGCCATTTATCTCAAAATGAATTAGGATTGATTGAAAGGGTGGTATTCCACAATTTTCAATTTTAAACTTAAGAGGGACAAATCAAAGATATATGAATGTATACAGCTGTAGGATTCGAGATTCGAGTAATGTAACTATAGCGTGTTTGAAATTTTATCAGATAATTACGATTTTATTAACAAATTTATGATTAAAATTCTATTCGTCGATTTTATCATAACATTATTTCAACTAAAAGCATTTCCATTATAATACGATATTACTGAGAAATGTCCAAATCAATAAAGTTGAATTTTGAGGGTGAGTTTAAATAATAAAATCAAATGAAAACCATTGTTCTCTAACCAACTCAATAAACAATAAAGTTAGAACAAACAGAAAATGATTAAAGAAAATTCACGAATTTCGAAAATAATTTAACAGAACATTATACGTATAGTTGTAGAACGTGTATTGTATTGTATTGTATTATACTATGTAGTATATAGGCTGCCGTCACTGTTTTCCTGATTTTGTCCAGCAACAGACGTTGCCAAAAGCAACGGAAATTCACAACGCCGCCGTCGCCGCCACCACCACCACCACCACCACTACCACCACCACCACCACCACCACCACCACCACTACCACCACATAAAGGTAGGCCAATGGATTAGTAAGGATTCATGCTTCGATCAGGAATACCACAAAGGCCAAAGAAAAATTGGGAAATTGGAACGAGTACAGTGGGGGTTGGCGGCGTCGAAACTTTAACAACACGGCGCCCATCATCAAACGATTATCTCCGACTCATACCGACGTCTATCTATGAGTACATGTTTTAATTTATTTCCGCAAGACGCCCCAATCAAACTGGTATTGTTGTATATATATTTTTATTTTTCTATAATATACCATCTATTGTTATGAAAATATGCTAACTACAACAAACAATTTTTTATATAATCGTAAATTTATTAATAATTATTGAAGATTTAATAGAAAATATCAAATCTATTCGTAGTAGGGTTGTGAAAATGCATATTTGGGTTGTAGTAGACAGTTGGTGGAGTATGGGGGGATGAAAATAGCGTAACGTAGTAGAGTAGACGACGGTATAGTAATAGTGAGAATCCCAACTCCAGTTCTCGTATACGCTAGATATTGATTTACCTCAGTGTACACCCTTCAGCAAAACGCCCTATATGTTTGGTTTTTGTTGCTTTTGAACCTACTATTACTCTGTTACAGTTTTCACTTGTAATATTGGAAGTTACACATCATTCTATCGTATAACAACCACAAATAATAAAATTTATTTAACCCTTTTTTTCGTAAATAATATTGACATTTAGGTACCTACTTGTTGATTGTAGATATTTAAAAATTAATATCAAAACAACAAACCGTATCGGTTTTTAGGGTTTTTATTTAATATAAAATTATTGTACAACCATGAACTAAATAAATAATATTCATATAAACAATAAAATTTATGCATAATAAAAAATTGTTATAAAGATTATAATAATTACAAAACGATAACAAAAACCCAACTGGTAATTTATAAATCAAACACAATTGACAAACCTCAATCTTTTGAAAACAGACAAATACAGTTCGTTATATTTTAGACCTACACCGTAAAGTATGTCTCCATATGCGTTTACAGTAGCCATGTCGCTACGGCAACACATCAATTGACGTACGTTTTTTATGGTCCATGTACACATCAATGTAAAATATTTTTTGCAACACCTACTCGGAACGTTCAACTTTCTATCGCTGCGTCTCGTGTCGAAAGTAGCTGATTATTTGACGCTTGACTTACCGCACTTGTAATAGGTTCATTCTTTACAGTTGTTTATCGAGATTGTGAAAATATAACACATCTAGTAACTTTTTATTTAATTTAGCTCATCTCCAGCTATCGCATAAGAAAGTTGTTGCTAAGACAACGGAATCGCCACCTTAGGTTACGACATTTGTAACCTTCAAGTCAAATTGACATTCAAAAGATTTCTGGAACAAAAATACACAGGTTGAGAACTAGGTCACCGTGGGGACACGCTCACATCATCAACTCGTCCGCCGTAGATAGTCAGATATAACGACTCTATTGGCTAATGTGAAACACCGTTCGATTAACAGGACATCGGCAACAATCGGGCATGTTAACGGCCTGTGTATTTTTGATCCAGAAAGACTTCTAGTATACGCTACACGTGGCGAAAGAGGCGAATCTGACAGTCGCATCATTTCAACTCTGCTATATTCACATGAGGATACTCGCACACTCGCCTTCGATTCGTGTCGACATCTACCACATCCGTCCTCATGTGAATGTAGCATAACCCTTAAACTCTTGTCGCAATGATGCGATTGTCAAATAACTCGCTACTTGTAGCGTAAATAAGTTTTTTAACTCCAAGTGTTGCAAAGTCGACACTATTGACGATTCTGGAATTCGATTCGGTTTTAGGGAGCGGTTATAGAATTAGGTCGAATTTTAAACAAAAATCTAGTGGTGTAGGTCTAAGTTGTTACAAACTTTACATACAATATTTTTTTAGTATTTGATTTATCTATAGATAAAATAACGGTATTTACATGATAGAAGGTGGTCGTAGCTAATTTGTAATTATAAGAGCTTTTTATCTAACAATAAGTACGTTTAAACCAGCAGGAGTTATCCTACTATTTTGTTCGTTTTAACTCTGTAGGTGCTTGTGTTGGTAGCGAATCCTGTGACACAGTAGCGTTCCATGGGGCCACAGTTAGTCTCCAATACATTCTCGAATTATAATTGTTTCTTTATTTAACAATTTTAAGAAACAATCGTTTATAGAAAGTGAATTTTGTTCATTTTCGTGAATTACTTGTCTTACAACCTCCACAATAAGCTATTAAATTAAATAATAAATGTTATAATAATGTTTAAATTTTGTTTTTAATAAAATTCGCTATTATTCACATAAAATCTTGAATGCGTCTTAAAATTTTATCATTTTCATACATTTTTGTTTTTTTGTCATTTTGAAATTGCTCAAAGCTATTATAGTTTTATTATTTTTGTTTTTTATGTGGTTAATGTATTAAATCGCATTAATGCTCATTCAAATATAGTTTTGTAATAAATCCCAGATGAAATGGTTGAATTCTTAAAAACAAACGACAATGATAACGATAACGACGACGACGCCGACTACTATAACAGTTAAAACGATTATTCATCCCACTATAGTAAGGACCGGAAGTTGCGTTATTATTGAGATGGAACTATCAAAATTACAGGTGGAGAACAAGGATAAATTTAAACTGTTAGTGACACAAAGTAACATATTTTGCAATTAATTGCTACTACTTCAATATTATTATTGTTATCATCACCATAAAGACTTTATGAAAGTGTTTTTTTTTGGGATTATTGACAAATGAAGGATAATTATGAGGTCCATAGTATTTCGGTGATATGGTGGTGTGCAGGTGGCGCCTTATCGGCTAGCTGTGTGAACAGGTATGGGAGAATAGTTTTTGGTACCCACGATCCGCATTCCACGTAGGTATTGTACTGGCCGAATCCCCCCTATCTATAATGTTGTTGTATAGTAATACAGAAGAGAGTAGAGGCTGAATACCGCTATACTATTCCGTAATTTTTACCTGTCAGTACCGTCAGTACCTATCTGTGCGTTTCACATAAAAGTTGTGTAGAGAGTATAACAAACTACCGGAACCGGTCGGTGTTGATACACATATATATACTGATAAACAAATGTAATTATTATATAATTACGTAAAAATAATGTTATTATTAGTGTGTGTTATTGATGTGTAAAAGAAATTTTAAACTACCCCATTATAACGAATATATAGGGAAAAAAATTAGGATTTACGCCTCGGTAGACGCCGGAAGAAGTGCTTTGTCTTTGAAGCCGCTCTTGATGGCATGTAAGCGCCTAACACACACACATAGATCAACAACACAAAATACTGCCATAAATTCATTATAATTAATACACCAACATACAACCCACACTATAACCATATCAGTAATAATACTGACATGTTTTCATGTAGGTATTTACCTTCAAATACTTTCAAATATTGCATTAAAATTCATAAATTACAAAATAAAAACAAAAAATTGTAAATTACCGGAATATATTCGATTTAAATGTCTATATATTTGTGTAATTGATAAGAATGTCAATGGGGATCATTCAACTTTAAATAATTCATTTATTTACTTCCTCTAACCATGATCTTGAACTTTAAGAAGGGTCAAACTATAACTAACTGTACGAATTTGTAATTAATCTACAATACCTAAAAATCCATTGACCTTGACCATTATATTTCTTCAGTAACTGAAACCAACAAAGTGTATCTGACTTAAATACATTTCATTAAAACACATTTACATTGCATAATATATGGGACAGATGATTTTCTAATTTATCGAAAAATCATCGATATTATTAAAACAATAATTGTTCTACTTTTGCGTTAATACACGATTGACCCGAAATTTTTTCGTTATTATTATGCGAGATGAGATTGTAGAAAAAAAAAATTTAATAAGAATGGACATTGTGCGCGCCCCGTTGGGCAATTTCCCGACAGAGCGAGTAAATAAAGAGTATTCCGTTATAGGAAGTCGGTAGTAGAATATTTGAATACATCTTGTGGGAATGATTACTAAAGAATTAACAGTTGTAAAACAATTAAAATTGCTAAAATCCATCAACAAAACAAAACAAAAATACACACAACAAATCTAGATAAACATTCATAAGTAGAAAGTAAGTATTGTTATTTGTTCCTATCTGGAATGATATCCCTCTACAGTTGAATGATATTCCAATTAATTTTCATTAATGAGTTTCTAAAAAATCTGGTAGATTTTTGGTATATTGGCACCGGATTTCTATATTGAGGCGATTCGCTGAATTCCTTTTAAATAGTGGAGAATAACAGCCGCCAGTCATGTAACAATTGTCTGAAATCGAAATATAAACGTAGAGAAAGGCCCTTCAATTCAACCCACAAATCGAGGTCAATAATTGGAAGAGAAATTAAACGCATTAATAAAACGTTATCGTTATGATCGATTGAAAAATATTTAAAAAAAGAATTACAATCAAATAGATAGTAAATAATTGTGTTAACCTTGATTTAAGTCAAGGCCGCATTAGTTGTGGAATAAAATGATTATAAGCGTGACTTGAGGGCAAAAAATTTTGTTTTATCAATTAACAATAATGGTTTTTGATATTAATGATTGTAAATTTGTTGCGAGACACACTTTTTATTGTCGCCGGGAGCTTTATAAGATTGGGGTCGGTCCCATTTGCGCCACTCTCACTGAAAGGTGTGACGTCTGGCGGATGAAAGTTGCCAAAAAGAGAATCTATATATCGTCTTTCTATTGAGAGAAAAATTCACGATTTGTATCAATAAAAGCAAATTTCTTAATTTCACTTTGCATATTTATATAATCGTTTTTGTTTTTTACATCGATTTTGATTTAATACAGGATTTTCTTCATCTCAGCTTCTGTCGAGATGTTAGCAATTTAAAAGAAGTATAACCGCATATTTTTCCCGTTAAATCGTTGTTATAAACGATTGCAATCATTTAACCAGGCTAACAGTGAACATTGCCTTCAACTTCTTTATAAGGAATCATATAAATACATCACTTTCTATTAGAAGTCTATTGAGGATCTGGTCGATGATTATTCTATATGTTGTTCACACATTTGACACCCTTTTCCAACAATTTAGATCGAATTTGTTGATGACAAAAAATAAAAAATAAAGAAGAGGATCTCGTTTAAAAAATTAAAATTCACCTTATATTACATTGGCAAATATTTGAACAATTTAACCCACAAATTATTCAAACATTATACGGAAAATTGAAAATTAGAAATTTGAGGTCGTTGAACGGTTTCACGGATAATTTCCACAATAATGACAAATTAAATAAGATACTGATATTAAATAAGATTTCACCATGATAGTTAAGAGTACAGCAATCGTGTAGTTGCTGAAATTTTTGACCGAAAAGCTTCAATTCGGGAAATCTATCATGTAATTTGCAAAAGGATTACAATTAGATTTGAGCAATACCCGCTGAAAATTGCATCCGAAATAGGCCTAAATAAATCAACTTTCACTAAAACAATTGGATATTAAAAAAAAAAAACTAGAAATTTTACTTTTATTGTTATTATTGTTGGTGCTATTGTCTTATTCGGTGCGAATTTCAGCTAATATTGGGAAAAATTCAAACAAAAAACTCACAACTTCTATATTATACATTCACTTAAATTACACTAATTATTATTAGTGAAATCAAAATCTAATTTTCCAATTTTTATTCGAAAAATATGATAGAAACGCAACAATTTTAATTTAATTAAAATCCAGCAATAATTAATTAATTTTGATGGTAATTGGATGGAATCATTAAACTTGTTAAATTATTAAAGCGTGATTTTGAAATCGTTATGTAATTGAAAGAAACCTTGACACGAAAAATGTTCAAAAGATTTTAAATTTTATATCGAATACTCGAAAAATAACAGTATTTGCGTCACGAAATTTCGATTTTTCTGCTGTCATTTGGCATTACTAGATTTTCTAGAATTCCGCATCGTTCTGGTCTAGGCCGGCAAACAACAGGGACTTTCTATGGGTGGAGTTGGTGTCATTTTGTCACACATCCAAAAACTAATTTGCATACGCGTAGTCGTAAAATTGTTGGCTAATTGTTTACGTCGAATATTGGGTCAATTTTCAGGTTGAATTGTTTTTAATAAATAATGATTAATTATCGTAATTAACAACTTTCTACCTGTTTAAACAATTTCTTTTAAACAATTTTATATTTATTTTCAATAATTTTATTTTAGAAACCATTTTACATGGATTTGTTCAAAATTTCACTGCTTCCAGGCATCAAAAACCGGATAGATTCCATATTGGTACTGAATGTTGTCGAACTTTTTCTTTCTTTTCATCAATATTATTATTATTATTATTTTTTATTATTAATTTACGATTACAATACCATTTAAAACGTTGAAATCTCTATTGTTGAAAACTGTATTGTTCCAATTACTGAGAAACAATACCTCTTTATAAAGTGTAATAAAGAAAAATCGAGGATCTCTCTTCAGATCGTTAGCTAACGTCGTTGTACTGTAACGGGCATGGAAATGGCGGACTTGTTCGGATTTCTCCTTGTAAATATCGCAGAAATTAACGATTTTTACATTTTTACACTATGGATGTTTGCAAAATCGAACCCTATTCAGAATAGATTCAAAATTGTAAACAAAATTCTGTTGAATCTTTTTACGAAAATGTCAAGTGAATGGTAAATGAAGAGAGGACGTAATATTTATTTTTAATATTTCCTTTCTAATCTCATTAAGCTTTTCAAATGGAATTTTACACAGCCTCTTGTCAGTATTTTAACAAACACTTCTTAATTACATTGTTTGTTCAATAAAATTTAAAAATAAATAAATTAACGGTGTATTTTAAAATTATTCACCATAAACACAAATTATTGAATTAACATCATTATTTTCACAGAATATGTCGAAAACGGCGCGTTTAAACTCAAATCATGGGAAATATAGGTAGCCAAACTGGCAATATAACACAAAAACATAATACTGATGAACAACAATGGGCGCATTCATTTCCACGTACACAACCACGTTTATATCAACAAAACAAAGTATTACCAGAAAGGGATGCCCGTCAAAAATTACGCCATACAGATAATGGTGAAATTTTACAATCAGGCGGTACATTAAGTGGACGACACCAACAAAATCGTCTATCATTAGAAATCGATGTAAATATTATTATTTAAATATTTATTTATTATTATTGTTATTATTTAGTTAATAAATTTAGGACAATTTCGATGAATTTACAATAAAATCACCAAAAACTTATTTATCAAATCAACGGGATCCGTTGCATAAATCTGGACCAAGATACGCACAAAATGGCTTCAATCATATTTATCGGGATAATGTAGGGATAGGATTACATTGTTGAAAATAGCAAAATTAAAAAAAAAAATTATGTTATTTTAGATGAAAAAATTCGGATCGGAACCCGATTTGCGCCATCCTCAAATCAACAATCAAACCAACGATAAAGACAGGATTAAAGGGAAGAAAAAATACAAAGCTCCACCGCCGCCGAAAATTACAGAAATGGTGAGATCTGTGTGCATTTTCGGAAAAAAATCCAATAATCAAATCATCGATTTCAGGTTGAACAATCTGAATGGGATGACATCAACGATGATAATTCCCATATGCGGAAAACAAGGTTGTTTAAAACACGTGCTGAAACAAAAAAAAATCACTCTAGTCCTGTAAATAAACATAAAATTATAGAAAATAATCGTATAGATGACAATTATGATGAAAATATCGAAATTAGAGAGAATCTAGATAGTAATTTTGAATCACGTTTAAATCGTTTATCATTACCGGAAATGAAATTGACTGATAATTTTCATCAAGAATTAAAAGAAGCGACAAAACGTTTAAGACAACATAGAAATTCGTTCAATAATAATGATGTTGTAATTAATAGAGAAAAATTAAAAACATTAGATCATAATTTCAATAAAAAAGACAATATTAGACAGAAATTGAAAAATATTCATAATGAAGAAAAAAATCGATTAACCGATTTAAGATGTGAAGGTTCCGGTAAGGAATCTTCATCGACAGATCAACCTTCACCCACATTAATGCGAAATAATAATAATAAAAATCAACCGAAACATTTCTATTTCGGTATGGATGAAAATCGTCAAACTGAAAATTATTCAAATGATATTGTCGATAATTTCGCAACAAATCTTCACACAATGGTCCAAATACCAAAGATAAATTCATCCGAATCGGATATATCTAGTGAAATTGAAATCGATGAGAATCAATCGAGAAATGGTATTGATTTACAATTACGTCCAATTTTACCAAAAAAACAGTTAGAAATACCTAGATTTTCACCAGCTGCTGCATGGCGTTTATTATCTGTTGATTCAAATCCAACTGTGGCCAGTACAATAGCTAGTGATGATATACCAGTTTTTGTTGAAGATAAAATTGAAAAATTTGCAAGACCACCACCACCAACAATGCAAATTGGACCTAGATCAAACGATAAATCAGGTGATTCAGGTATATCAGGTGATGCTGGCCCTGTTGGTTATGATGATGGTAATGAACTTCTACTAGATGCCAGAAATCAATTTCAGGTATTTTCAATGTGTATTTTTGTAAATCGAAATTATAAAATTACTTAATTTTTTTTTTTAATATATGTAGATCAATTCAAATGGTAGTAGGAGTCGGGGGATATCGTGGACGCCGCAACAGGATCTTGGTGATGATTCCAGTATGGAAGAAGCCGGCTTAAATAACGAGAATTCTTTATATAAAACAGGCGAAGAACAGAAATATTCCAATAAGCCTCATGTATTCAGTTTATCTTTACCAAGAGATAATCATTTATCATCGTACATGGCAGACAAAACCCCATATACAAGTTTACAGAAATTGAAACGTTCCGTTTCGGGTGTTTTAGGTAGTTTAAGTAATAAAAAAGATTTACAACAATTGAATTTAACTCATGAACAAAGTGACAATTGGTTTTTAAGTAAATCAGCACCGAATTCATTAAATAACGGTTTTAATTCATTAGAAATGAAATCATCGAAAAAATCCGACGATATTAAAGAACAATTATTAATTAATTCAAAACAAAATTCTGGACGTTTAATGTATTTACCCGAATTTGATGATTGTCAAGATCATCGACATATACGTTCGGAAAATCGGAATGATATACGTGAACGTTCAAAAAGTGCTGATCGTTCACGCAAAAATCCAAACAACAATTATAATAACAATAACAACAACAATAATAATAAATTATCGATATTTTCGAAATCGTGCGAAAATATTAATGGTGAAATAAAATCATCATCAGAACCAGAAGATTTACAAGATCCGAAAATTGTTGTCGACGAGAAACATTGGAAACATACGAAAAAATCGAAACGTTTCACATTTCAAAGTACAGTAAGGCAAATCGAAAGGAAACGTTTAGCTGAAAAATTATCACGAGAAGCTGAAAAAAAAGAAAAACAACGATTACGTGAATTGGAAGCTATGCAAAAAGTTGAGGAGGAATTTCAAAAGAAACGGGCCAGGTAATTATTTCGATTCACAACAATTATTATTATTATTATTATTATTATTTTGTTATATTACAAATAAGGGAAAAGGCGACAATCCGACAACAACTTAGATTATTTTCAATGGACGATACATCCTGGAATAGTCTGCCAACTAGTCTTGATGTTAAAGATAAAGTAATATTGTGTGGATTTTTGTCAAATTTTATTTTTGTTAAATTTATAATTGTTTAGATAAGACCAGAACCAGATGGTGCTGTATCATCTTCAACAACATCATCACCATCATTACCGCCAGTACATAAAGTTGAAACAAAAAAAGTCTATCAGAAAAATAAAAAATCGTCAACTGGTGGTAATTTACATAAACATCGCCCAAGTTCGGATAGTTCAGATGATAATAAAATCAAAGCACCTGTTACACAGATATTATCAGAATATAGACATCCACAAAGGGAATATAAAGATTATACAAGCAGTACACGGTATTTGGTCGAACATGAAAATATAAAACATACAACTGTACATCCACAAGTTACCTGTAACATGCCGAAAGCTAAAGGACAAAGTCAGTTTTAATTAATTTTTATTTCGAGTTTTTTTGTTTTTGACAAAAAATTTTGCAGGTTCTAAAGCGAGCGGCACAAATTACAGAAAAGATTTTGCTCACGGTGTCAAAACCACTAGATCGGTTGGGGGAAGTACATATTCGGAAGATTCACAATCACGAAATAATTCGCCCCGAATGTATCACAGCAAGTATACTCCAATTACAAGGTTTGTTTCGCAAATAAAATTAATTAATTAAAAATATATAATTAATAAAAACAAATTAATTTCAGATTTTAAACAATATAATAGTCAATTATTGTACCTTATCTATCTAATGTTTTTTTTTTTTTTTTAACAACTTATACAAATATATATGTATATATTAAAATTTGATAATAAAATTTTACAACAACATCCGCCATTTATAACCTCTGATTGGTTGATAGTTGGCCATTTTTTAATAGGATTATTGATAAAAAATGATGACGGGGTGACTGAGATTCAAAGGGATCAATCCTTCCCTCATCTAAGCTCGACGAACCCCTTATATTCAACAACCAATAAGAAATACCCCCTTTTTTGGAATACATTATATAACTTATCAGGAGCTACATTTAGTTAGCTCTCTATATATATATACCAATCGTTAATACAATTTGATAAAAAATGATGATAAACTATAGTCATCCATATAAATACTGGACGTAATTATCGATCATTAATGAATAAAGCAAAAGTACAATTAGCGTCATCTGAATACAAACGTTGGTAATTCACAAGTATTATTAACTGTTCATAGATGTCGTTATAGTAGATTGTTTCAAATTTTGAAGATTTTTCAGTGATGGTGGTTAGATGGGGAGAGAAGAACAATTAAATTTTGTTACGAATCGATTGATAAAGCTAAAATAGAAAAAAAGCAAAAAAAAGACAACAAAAATGAAATTAATTTTGCAATATGTTTCGCGCATGTGGCTATAAATTTTGATAAAATAACAATAACAATATGCCAGATGTTCAAAGTTTTCATCAGAAATTTCAACAATTTTTTTATCTTTCGTAATTAAAATTATATCTATATCAAAAAAAAAAATGCACAATTTATCGGTCGATTTATTGATTTTTTTTTTGGCTTTATTATTGAAATTTAAATGAACGATTTTAATTATATAAATTCCAATTTCAGCACTGAAAAGGGCGAAGGTTACTGTTGAGTTTTCTTTTTAAATTATCAAACAGTTTTCGACTAATTTACATGTTGTCGGGTGTTATTTTTTTGTTTTGTTCTATTTGATCAAGTAATTTCAAATTGTCACGAAATAATTAAAGCGAAATTAGATATTCGTTGATAAAAAGCGCTATTTTTTTTTTAATTACTTAAAATACATATCGATTGGCTTTTTTGAGTTACAGTCACCTTTATGGTCAACGGAAATCGAAGACTTTACAAATGACAACATTACAAAATTCATTTTTTCTATTATCAAACTTAAAAGAAAAACAAAACAAAACATGATAGAAAAGGGGTCGTAAAGACGACTAGAACGGCAAACGGAATGAATGGGGGGTTGACTTGTATTTTATTGTTTAGAAGTAAAAATGAAAATGCGGCAGTATAAAAAATAAATAAAACTCGCAATAAATGCGAATCATAAAATCGACGCATTTCTTTAACAAATGGCGGCTTTTGTCATCTAAATTTGATGGAGTTGCGCACCGGCGTCGAAATTCGACGCTCACCCTTAAATTATCAGTAGGTAGACCGCGCTAGTGTCGTTTAGGTGCTTGCAATGACAATTTTCTAAAATTCGGCTGTGGTCTTTGTAAGTATCATAATTTGTTTTAATTTTTTTTTATCAATTTTTTTTTGTTGTTTCTAATTTTCTTAATGAATAAAATACCAATTAACGAATGAGACAACATTCGTCATAAAGTTGATAACAATTAAATTGTAATAATAGTTGGAATTTAGTTATAATTATTATAATTCATGTGAATTAACCTTGTTTACCAACAATTTTTTGTATTGTCTTATGTTTTTTTTTTGTTAATCTTAAGTAATTACGGAATTTAGGCGGCAATTCCATTAGATAATTTCCGTTATATCATATTGCTGAATGGAGTAAGATGTAAACGGACGAAAATAGTTATTATTTTATTTGTAAATGTCAGATTAAATTGGTGCAATTAAGAAAATTGGAAATACGGTTCGATTAAATAAATTCATCATTTGCTATTACAGTTTCTATTAAATAAACTTTAATTGATTATATTGTATGTTGTAAGTAGAGTTAGTTGTTGGGGGCTGATGTGGCCGCAATAATAACCACCAGGGGGTAGTTTACTGTATATCAATGAAAAAATTGTGTATTTTTTTTTTTGAAAAAATAAAAAAATAAAAAAGAAACTAAAAGAAACAAAAAAATTCCAATGTTACATTTCAATTATTTATGCATGAATTGATGCACGTGCTACCTTATCCCTCCCGTACGGACTCGTGGGATATACACACACTCTCTTATCATCCCTTATTTGAATACCATCGTGGCGGGGTTACAAATTCGGACTGTATCGTCTCTGGTCGATCTCTGATTTGCTAAATTTAATTTTTTTTTTTTACGTTTTCCTGTTTTCATAGAAAGTTCGTTGTTTTTTCCTGTTCTGTATATCGTATGAAAACTAAAAAAATTTGTAAAATAATTTAATTTAATTTTTTTTTTGTTTTTTGATCGGATATTAGGGAATTTTTTTGTATTTTAAGCTAGGCGTGTCACTTATGTCTTAAAATGAAAGTTGCGCGACTAGCCGTTTTCTGACCAGTGGTCTTCGGCGTGGGAGGACTATTGATCCACCATATACACGCATCTAACGCACATACACACACATATACAGATATATATACTATATATGTACATATATTTATGTATTTGTACATATATACTCACCCTACAGTCTCATTTGCGCTGTCCGTTATGTTTCCATTCGTCATTATGTTTTCTGATAGCTGTGTTGCCTTTATCTGATGATCAATAATTCCCCTAGTTCTTAGAATCTACAATTTTCCAGATATGTGTATGGTTTTTATTAAAAAAAAAAAAAAACAATTTTTTTTTCTACTCAGTTGATTATCAATTCATACCCTAGTAGGGGGTAGTCGTATGTTATTTTGTTCAAAATTCAAACGCAAATACAGGTGGCTTCAACCCAAAACAAATTCAATTTTTATCTATTTTATTAAATATAATAACACTTCTAATAAAAATCAACAATAACAAAAAACCTTAGCGCTCACAATTTCGATGATGATGATGATGATGATGATGATGGTGATTATTATTATTACTATTATCTTATTTACTAGTTCTTCTTCAGTTTTATTTAAATATTAAATTATTCATGACTGATTACAGATAAAATTAATAATAAATCAATAAAACCTGAATAGATAACAAATAATCGCGTCATACCTGTCATTTTAAAAGCTTACAAAACACCCACGAAAACGTAAAAACAACCCTTTTCTCTATAATAATAATAATAATAATAATACAATTTTTCAATACCATCAACTATGATTCAAATCAAAACAAATTCAAACTTGAAAATGAAATTCACGCAACTTTCTAAACTAATTTTCAAAACTAAACACAAAAAAAAGAAAGAAAGAAAGAAAGAAAATAACAGAAAACTTTTCATTTGTGATGAAAACAACACCAGATTTGTTAATTAGCTGTTATTGGAGTTGTTTTGTATTTTTTTTTATTGAAGGTAATGATTTAATTGATTATTTCGTTTAAAAGTAAAAAGAAATACAACAGAAATTGTTGGTATATACAATCAAATAATTGGCCAATTTGAGGTGAATTGAAAACTATTTTAACCAGACATTTTCTATATAAATCATCCTGAAATTGTAAATAATTGGTAGTAGTTAAGAACTCCACAATAATTTACAAAATAAACAAAATTATAGGATAGACTGAGGGCGAAAATGTCGGTTTCAATTGAACATCACTGGATACGACATTTTTTTTTTCGATAAATTATTTTAAATACATATATATATGTACATATCCATATATATAGATATATATGTATATACATAATAGGTGGAGATACGATTTCGACCAGAGGGGTGGTTTTGGATGTAGTGGGGGATATATTGGTGTGTATGTTATATTATTCCCTTATATTGATACTTTCTGTTTGTACTTCATAGGGTTCACGTGTTTTATATTTTTTAATTGACAGTTATGTGGTGGTTTTCAAGTTAAGTTTTCTTTATTGTTTTCTTTATAATATTAATATCGACTAAGGTATGTATTGCATGTTGTCATGCTATATTTGCTAAATATTAACATACAGGCAAATTTTTTGTTTCTTTTAAACTCAAAGACAATTTTAATAATGTTAGTATAGAAGAAAAAACCAAAAAATTAAATATGTGACATTTTTTCTATAAAAATGTAAATTTAAGACGGAGTTGAATTTATTAATAATTCGGTATTTATTGATTTTTTCCGGCATATAAAGTGTATTTTATATTTAGTTGGTGTTACACATGATATTATCTTTAAAAGATAAAAATTACTACCTTTTCTGTATACGATAATGATAATAAATTCAATCAATATCATTTGATACTACAATTTCCTATAGATAATTATAGTCTGTCGTGCCATTTTCAACAGCTACATCTTGTACATAATTTACATAATTTTTACAAAAAAATTGTGTCATGCTTGTAGAGGTGGAAAGTGATGTCGTTTATAATTAATATAGTTTTTATGTTAAATTTTTAATATTATTTTAAAGGGAATGAAACATGGAATAACGCAGTTGTATATCACGAGATTGCCATTAGGCTCATAGTAATTACGCTTGTATTTATTATAAAAAATGAAACGAGGCTATACTGTTTATTAATTAATATTGTTGAAAATTTAATATTCAACAAGACGTTTATAAACGTACCGAAATATAATATTTACCAGCCCCCCCGCCCTGTCCGCTCCCCAGTACACTGTTGTTTAATCACACAAGAAATTCGAATATTCTTATAATTATAGATGCGGGTGTTAATAAAAGTATGTAGTATTGTCACCCTATATCAAGTAAGAGAGCTCTTTGCTATTTCTCCTGAAAACTGGCAAAACCTATATAGGGGGAGAATTCGAAATGAGGGAAACAACATGAATCATACTTCCTTACAGTCTTCGTCCTGTGCGCAAATATTTAATGACGGAATCATTAAGCGAATTTCAGAATTGTCGAGGATATTCATTTTGGCCCTCGCCAATTTCACCCTAAAAACATCAATAAAATTCACTTGGATATTTTCCAATTTTCTTACAATTATTTTCTGAAATAATTAATTAATTATCGAAAAATCAAAACAAAACAAAAAAAACAATTATATTTGTATATGTGCTACAGGGACCTATAGAATCATTGCATGTCGCCTACACGACAATATGATGACATCCGTCACGTTACCCTCAACTTCTGGTCCCTTACATGGAGGTTATTCCTCAGTAGCCGAGGAAACAACAAGCAGCGAGCCAGAATTCGAGACACCACGTCCAGTAAAACGTTGTTTAGTAACAACACCATTGACAGATTCATGCAAGAAACGAAGAAAACAATCAACTCCTGTCCGGATATCCGCAGCCGATGCCGATCCATTAGAAGGTAAGCCAAGTCCAACAAGTCCTGAACCTGAACAACGACAGCAACATCAACAACAACAACAACAGTGTCCAGTGTGCCAACAACATTTCAACAATACAGAACAATTACAAAATCACATTATATCAGAACATGCAGCAATTGAGTGTAAAAAAGAGCCTGAAGAATTTTCAGTCAATCAACAATGTGATCGTTCCAATACACCATTAGAATTAACATCGAATAGGTCAGATATAGCTTGGATGAGCGAATTACAAAATAAAGAATGGATAAATCCAAATTTACATGGTTTACCATTTAATACAACAAATCCAATGTTTATGACATTACCACAATTTACACAACCAGAAAATATGCCACGGCAACCGATACGTATCTTTAATCCGGACGCTTATTGCGATTTGTGTAATAAGGAGTTTTGTAACAAATATTTTTTAAAAACACATAAAGCCAACAAGCACGGTATATATTCGGATCCACCATCAACGGAACCATTAGTGAATAATGTTACATCATCGTATACTGGAACAATAAAACTCCCAACTTCCGTGCCAAGTGTAGAAATAACTACTAAAAACGAACCAAAAACTCCATCCACACCAATCATAAATCCATTCAATAATATATTTCCAAATCCGTTTTCAAATAAATCATTAACAAAAATTAATAAAACAAATATACAAAATTTATATGAATTAAGTGAAACAAGTGAAAATGTTCCTAATTCAAATGGTTTCTCATCAAATAGTGAAAGTGATAATAATAAAATATCATCTGATGAACAACAAAATGATGAATTATCAACTAGTCCTAATAATATACAAACCGAATCTACCTCATTTAAAAATATTGATACAGATAGCATTTATTACATACAACAAAGTAAATTATCACCAAATAATGAATTAGATATATCAAATCGTTTAAGAAGAATTGGTGTTATGAATCCAAAAGCATTTTGTGAAATATGTTGTAAAGAATATTGTAATAAATATTTTTTAAGAACACATAAAATGAAACGTCACGGCATTTATATACCAGATGATAAAGATACAAAATTAGATAGTGGCCAATCACCGTGGCAATCAAATAATATGCAAACAAGTCCTTTAAATTTAATATTAACAGAACAATCAAATAATGATCGTAAAACTACCTCACCATCGGATATCAGTTGTGAAATTTGCGGTATTAAATTTCAAAATGCTAGTTTATCACAATTGCACAATATCAGTGTACATTCAATTAAATTAAAACATGATAATGATGATAATTATGATGATAATAATGATGATAATGATGATCATGATGTTGATGATGATGATGATGATGATAATCTTGATGAACACCAAAATAATAATGAAACACGTAGAAATATTATTATAAATAATTCTACAAATGTTAATACACCATCTACAACAACAACAACGATAACAACTCCAACAACTACAACAACAACAACAACAATAACAACAACAACACCAATATCAACAATAGATAAACCAATAAATGCTGAAGCGATTAGTGAAGATTTACAAAAACTTCAAACAATGATACTTCAATTGAATGAACTCGATGTTAGTAAAACATGTACCACATGTAATGCATGTAATAAAGAATTTGAGAATCGTTATTTTTTACACGCTCACATGATGACCGAACATGGAATATTATTAGATGATTTATCTGATATTGATAAAACAACTGAAAATGATAATAATAGTTCAAATAATAATACTGTATGTGATTTATGTGGTAAAGATGTTCAGAATGTTGAAGAAATGCGTAAACATATGACAGATGTGCATTCTAATCAGCAACAGCAGCAACAACAACAGCAACAACAAGTACAACAACAACAACAACAACAACAACACCAACTGGATAATATGAAAGACGAATTTAATCATTTTAGTACAAGTGAAAAAAGTGTTAATCGACCACCGACATCAACAGAACGCCGAATTAGTATGAACGTTACACCAACTAGTAGTTATTGCGATATTTGCAATAAAGAATTATGTAATAAATATTTTATGAAAACACATATGCAAAGAATGCATGGTATTGAAATAGAAAATGGTGCTCAAATTGGTGGTGTTATATGCGATATTTGTAATAAAGAATTGTGTAGTAAATATTTCTTAAGGGTCCATAAACATAATACACACGGTAT
>JAZBGY010000448.1:0-30722 GCA_037414755.1 Lydus trimaculatus | reverse complement strand
AATTACCAACAGAAACTGATCCAGCATTAAAACCAGCTGATTTGGCTGATTTAAGTCATCGTTATTTTACACATTTCACCGAAGTGTGTTCGATATGTAGTCGACGTTTTCGCAGTACAAAATGGTTGAAAGCGCATTTATTAAGTGATCATGGTCAAATTGGTGCAGAAAAATGGTCTGAATTAGAACAACAACTTCAACAAAATATTGGTAATGTTAAAACGAAAAGTGAGCGTAATAGTCCAACATTAAAAATACCAAATGGTGGTCAAGAAAATCAAAAAATTGGCATACAAAATGTATTATCGAGCTTGTTTGGAGTTGATGAAACTAGTGGAAAAAGTTACCAATGTTCATATTGTCCTTTCACAACTCCATTACTCCCTTTACTTTTTGTTCATGAACGGTCTCATTCAATGTCTTCAGATGGTGGAGCAGTTAAATGTCCGGTTTGTGGACAAAATTTCCTACAACCAGAATTACTGCAACACCATATGTTCACGTCACATCCCTTTCTACCATTACCACCATTATTTAACGGTAGTGAAGCGGAAATGATGAAAGAACTATCCGATAGTCCAGAAGATGAATCGAAAGATGATAGTTCTAAAGGTAAAAAAAAAGGACGTGGACGACGCGATTTAGCGCCGGAACAGGTGGATGCATCATCATTAAAAGATATTGCAAAACGGTCACAAATACCGGCCACATATGCATTACCACAAACGGACGAAACGGGTCATCTAATGCAGGCATTCATAATGGAGGATACTGCTAATGATAAACGAATTCTACCCGCTGTCGTTTTCTTACCGGTGCTCCAAAAACAACCTGCACCTATCACAGTTACATTCACCCTCACCCCGGCCTAAACTGTTTCCTACACGTAGTTTTGCATAGATGTGACATATTTTTTTAAGAAACAATCGATGGCGATTCGACGACACCTGTGATTTTTATTAATTTTATTTGATTAGATTGTATAATCTTTAAAAAAAAAATAAGTATATATAAGCGGATTCCTATATTTGCAAAATGCCTCATATATTATGGGGAACATATGAGCACATATTTTTATGCAAATACCGGAAAGACTGAGTGAAATTTTATATAGTCTGTTGATTTTCACTTAAAAAAAAAATATCGAGATACTGATGTTTTGTACGATAGAAAAGCTTTAGGTGATGTTTAAAGAAGTTCCTATTTTATCTCTCGATATGATAACTATTCGTTCACAAGTGTGTATGTATTGAGTTGTTAGATGTAGCTTGCTCAAGAGTCAGTTAACATTCCGCATACCCAATCCACATAACTCAGGTTCACGGTGTATTTTGTCAAGTCCACAAAGTTAAAATACCTGTATAAACCAAAAAACAACCCTATTTTATTATTGTTATTATTATTATTATTATTATTATTATTTTGAATTATCAATAGTTTTCAATCAAATCTGTAGATAATTTTGTGGGCTTGTTACAATGACCACTTTATAACCATTCCATTTCCAAATGTCACTACTCAGCTATCATCAGTATATTTGTGTAAATATAAATGTAGTGATGATATCGAGGTGGTGGTGATTCCAGAGACGCGCAACTCAGGGTTAGCTGAAACAAGTACAATCAGATCTCCTAAATGTATATTTAGAAAAAAAAAACTTATAATAAACGGCAAGACCGTTTTCCTGTCTCGAGTTCCTGACTAGAAGTAGGATGTATCATATGATCACCATCCGACCGGGGGTGGTGATTCGAGCGCCATGGCGCTCGTCAACGGTTACATAAATATATATATATATATATACATAATATACAATATATAGAATATATATATCAACAGTAATCCGGTCACTGTTTGTTAAATTTTAGTTTTGTTCATCTTCATCAGTTTGAACGGGCGTCTTCCACGCTCCATATCCTCATAAAATCTAGATTAAAATGTTGCCGGACGACGTGACGCCTAATAACTATTGGACCTCTACACGTTGCCTCTGCAGTATAATCAATAACCTCATAACTTTGTCAATTATGCCACTTTAACTTTATACTAGAATTAAATGGGAGACTTTGAACAAACAATAATCAATAATTTTTCTGTTATATCTGATCCATATTACAAACCAACAATCTGTTAATGTCGTTCCGGCATCATTTATTTATTTTAAAATATACGCACCATTAACGTGCTCGATATCCAACAAATAAATTAATTTTGTTTTAAATGACAAGATGAACAATTTAAAATTAGAATAAAATCAAACAAAAATAAAGAAGCGAAAGATGCACCACTATTCCCCAGTTTCGATTTCAAAAGAAATCTTTTATTTTGAATAGTGAGAGTACGTTTTTTCAGCTCTTACGTTTTACGGATGTATCAGGTGCCACTTTTCAAAGGGATTTCATTTGAAGCCGACGTGGTTGTTTTTTTCAATATCGGCATAAACGTTCCAACTGACAACAAACATATTATTTGAATTGTTGTATAGTACAAAACTGACTACCTTTGCTAATTACTATTTATAATACTATAAGCTGTGTGCCTTGAGTAATTTGCAAAAAATAAATAAATATGACCTGCTATTTCATAATGTAATAGCCTGGGTGCTATGAAATATTATATCTATGTTTTACATTATAAGGTACAAAATGAAATATTACAAAAATATTTTACAAAAAAAAAATAATAATAATAAAATAAATTAAATTTAGCCACGTGTGCGTATTCAAATAGAATACTATATGGTGAATTATCAATGGGACATTTCTGGTTTATGATCAAATGCAAATTAATTGTGATTTCTTTACAATTTTGATGCTTTTTTTCCTCTCTTTATGTACGCGCACAGTCCTGTCCCTATATTTCCCAAATTTTGTAAACATCTGCTTTAGCGTGTGCGGGGCCCTCCCTTCCTACGCTAACCTTCACGAAACCCCTAGAATTATTATTTTTTTGTAAATTTATGCATCTGTTCAAACGCGAAGCATTATGCATGCTCAATCTGCCAATCCAAATTTAAATCGTCTCTATCCTATATCAACGATTATTATTTAACTTTTGCCAGCCAGATATTGCCTATGTGTTGAATTTTTACCTTTATTTTATTTTATACTTTTCCTTTCAATACGTATAATACATATAGATTTTTATTTAGTTTCGTTTAGTGGAAGCGCAAAATCAATTGCCGCCAACAATTTACGAATGCGTCGAAAATTTGAATACGGACACGTGGAATCGAACAATCGTGCTACTTGTATAACAATACGTGCATAATTTATGTGCAAAATGCCGTAGAAAAATGGAAGTGAGCCTTGATATAACAAAGAAAAAATTATTATTATTACTATTATTATTATTATCATTATTACACTATTCGCACGTCAGTTGTTATTTTCAGCAGGCGACCACGTAGAGAAAGGCCTCACTTTTTTCAAAAAATAAAAATTAAAATAAAATTAAAAATATATAAGGTGTTCGATTAGGATTAAATGAGCATAAAATCAAAATCGCGACTCCTATCCGGCGGATGTTCCACGTTAATCGTAAATTGTTCGTAGTATAATGTTCCAGAACTCCCCGGGTAAGGGACGCGACAAAAATTATCGTTAAATAAAAATATGAAAATATGAAATATTTTAAAATACGGGTTTTTCTATATATTTACGTTATGCTGATCTATCCTTATATGTGTTGATTTTTATTATAAAATACAAAATGAGAGAGAGAGGGAGAGAGTATTATAAAATAAATTGATAATACGCGTTGGAGTTTTGCCTTATTTTCATAAATTTGAATGAGAAAGAAAAAAAAAATGAAAACAAACAAACATTTTAAAATGATAGAAATGTTTTAAACTGTGTTGCGACTTATCCACACACTGTCCTAAAAGAAACAAAATGAAACAAAAAGTCCTTAATTTATAGTGAACTTAGTCCTCGCAAATCTAGTCATTTTATTTTTATTTATAATTTTTAATTAACATTTTTTTTACGCAAAATAATTTAATTTTAAGTTAATTTAAACTAGTCAAATAGTATTTTTATGAAATATACACATACATATACATATTTATTTATTTAATTAATTAATTTTGAATAAATTATTTTTTATTTAATCCAGTCTAGTCATTTCCTAGTTCCTTATATAATGATTGTAGGAAACAGTGTGTACGAAAGATAATACTATTTTTTTTATGTCTGGGCCACTAGAATAAGAGAAACCCTTAGCAACAATAGGTTGCAGAATGTTTTCGACGTTACAGAAATTCTATAATTATTGTCCTATTGATTTCCTATCGTATTCGTTTATCTCTGGCACATCTCAGGCCATAGAACTTTTGTCGCTTCATTGGCGTTCGTCATTGAAATTTGATGCATTTATTCAATTTACAATCATAATAGAGATAACAACATCTCTGCGTTGTAATTAAACTAATTACTAGAATTTCCACTCATCTTTTGTTGTAAATTATAAATATATATATTATATGTGATATTGTTAAACAATAAGTGTGATTTCTTTTGTTGGTATTGTTTGGGTATTGTATTTAATGAAAATCGTAAAAGGGAATTGGCGTGTGGGTTTTTCTTTTTTTTTTTTTGTTGTTGTTGTAAAATTGCTGCTGCGGTGCGCGATGAAAATAATAAAGGTCTGGCGACTATGGATTTTGCCCTCGCTGTTGTTTGGTCATTTAGCTGCCACCCCTGATAAAAGAAATAGGATAAACCTATATTTTTCCAAATCCACATTTTAGTAAATTTACGACTCTACATATAAAGGCGCGGCTCCAATGTGCGGAAAACGGCGTCATATACTTGAGGAGACTTAATGAAATAGGACGTTGGCTTTATGGCAATTATGAAATCGAAAGGTCTAACACTGTTAAAACTTGTAACGTATTTAATTTAATTGTGTTCTATATATTTTTTTTTGCTTTTCAATTGTTGAAAGAGTTCTTGAACAAGAAAGAAGTAGTAGAAGAGAAGAGGGAAAAAAAATAAAACACAAGAGAGAATTATTTTTATAATTCGTTCTCGTCAAATAAGAAATGGAAAGGTGGATTTTTGCCGGAAGCAGTTTTTTCTTCGTCGCCGGTAATCTAATTTACACAACACGCATCAGGGTTTTCTCTGTCTTTTATCTATTTTATAAATTTATCCTTTTTCTTTCTTAATTTCCCGGAATCACTCCAATTTTCTTCGTGTCTTTACACATTTTCGTTTTTATTTATTTGGTGTGTTCGCCTCCTTAAATTGTTTTTCACAAAAATTCTTTCATATATCATTCACAAAAACGAAATACCCACTTCCATCTCGTTTCTAATAACACACATAAACAGAAAATTGATAATAAACATACTTTCATTTCCACGATTTCAACTCAACGTCCAAAAATTACATACGAACGGACCAAATACAACAACAACAACAACAAAACTGGGTATATAAATTAAAAAGGAAACGTAGAGAAGAAGAAGAAAAAATATAGAAGAAAATGGATGTGAATTTCTCATCAAAAACCAAACACCATTAATTGCTTCCTATAGAACTCAAACGTAAAATCAATATTTATAATATAATTTTCCGAACTATTTAATTATTTAACGATGAAAACTCTGGCCAGGGCCGCAATTTATCGCACAATCAAACCACATTATTTACCCCGCAACTAGCCTGTTTAATGAAATTTAATGGCTTCGGCATTTAAAGTTGAATTATCGCCATGAATTATTCACCGCCCCTTTGAAACCGCCCATGCCACATCAAAGACAACATCAATTATTCAAAATTAACAGAAAACCAACCCCATTTGAAAACTGATAACGTTAAATCAAACAATAAAAATAAAATAAATCAATTATTTAATTTAATTAAATTATAATATAGAAAAATTGTTAAAAATTTAATTTAAATCGAACAATATAGGGTTGATTTTAAACTATATATATATATATTAGCCAGCTGTCCGGGTTTGTTATTTTACCAGAAAAAACGTAAATTCGGAAAAGGGCAGTTTAATCCGTTATTATTTGTATGTGTATATGCAGTCGGGCAGATGTTCGAAATGACATCAAAATATGTAATTATTTGCAAAATGAGGGTTGTATTTTTACGTAAAAGGGGAAATTTCGCGAAAAGGGGTAGTTGCTACAATACCATTGACAAATACACACAAACAACAGGTTTTAGTGATGGTTTTTAAATAGAATAATCGGGCACGTGTTGGAAATCCAAAAATATAAGAAAAGAATTGTATCATTCCATCCCAACAATAAAACATCTTTTATTATAAAATAAAATAATAATAAAAAAAAAAAAAATTGAATTGTACAAAGTTTTATTGTGAATTCCTCAAAATTGGAATTGGCGAATGATTAAATTGATTTACCCTCGATGATTTTTAGGGTGAAATTTCAAATGCACAAATAAAATAAACATAGATACACATAGAAGAATATAAGACCAACGGGGTAAATTCGTCAATGTTGCAGCCGTTCATGCTATTGTACCAAACACAAAACTAATCTTTTGTGAAAATGGACTTTTTTCTAAAAAAAAAAAACAAAAATAAAGGTGGATTAATCTATTTTTCAGGAACGTACTGAATTCGATTGATTTGTGAATAATGTAAATAAAGTGGCCCAGACATTCACTATTTATATTTGTTATAGAAGTTTAATGCAGCATACTTTATTTTCATTCCAATAATAATAATAATAATAATAATAATAATAATAACAATAGAAAAACGAAACATTTTTTCGTGTATTCAATAATCTAATTATGGTTTAGACATAAAATGGATCAGGTAAAAGAAACCAATGATTTTTCTATATACATACAGAACACACATTTTGAATATCTATACAACATAAAAACATTAAACAAAGATTGCTACCTAAATTATTCACTATATCTAAATTTCAATCGAACAAAAAAAATAAACGAAAACCGTTATTATCTGTAATATAAAATCAATTATTCAAAAACATATCTTAAACTTTCTACTTTCGATATCTCATCGATACACACAAAAAAAAAACCAACAAAACATACACATAAAATTGATTTTAATGGAAATGTTTCGTAGGGTAGAAATGCGCCAAAATTATTATTATTATTATTATTATTATTATTTGGAATATATTTTCGATAATTGTGATAGATGATTAAGGGTGGTTTATTAGCCGCCATGTCCATCACTACCTCTAATTTCATGGATTCGACCATTTTTTGAGATAATGATTATATTAATAATGAGATAATAAAATTAAATCCTGTTTTGAGCGAATATTGAGCTTATTCGTCCATATTTTGGGGGTGAATTACAACAAAAATCCAATAGCGTATCTATTATAATTATAAGTGTGAGAATGTTGCTGAATGACGTGTTGTTATATTTAAAACAAACTATTTAATTATATATATGTATATCGATATAGATATATATATATAAATAAATAAATGAATAAATAAATAAATAAAAACGGAGGCACAAAATCAAAATTAGGTTTAAGAATGTTTAGGATACCACATAAGTTATAGAATGTTTTTTGTAGAGTATTTCACATGAGATTATATCTATTTACATTGGAGACTCAGATATATAAAAATTAAATAAAATATACATATAAATATAACTATTTTCATATTATCCTGCGTTTTAAACAAATAAGGCGCCCAAATGAATGGTTTTGGAATAGAAATTGTGTAAGTGTTTATGCTTTATCCTTATGTGTTATGTCTGTGTAACTAACGTATCAACCACATTCCAACTGCCATCCAAAAATCCTGTTTCTCTCTTTATCTAAACATCCCTGAATTTCAACAACAACAAAAAAATCAGATCTACTTACAATTGTTAACTATTTTATTAAAAAACCAAAAAAAAAAAAACAAAAACAAATTGGGAAAGTTGAGATCCAAAAAAAAAACAACACACGTACCTCCTCTCCAATAAGAATAGACCACTGAAAGTTACAATAATTTATAAAAACTACTAGATAATTGTTATTTTTTTTTTGTTGAGAATATCTAGTTGATTATTATGAATTGTTGATAACTTTTCGATTCAGATTTTTTTTGTACGAAAAAGGCTCTATTCTAATCATTGGAATCTGTGTATCCACAAAAATAAAATTGAACGAATGTATAATGTGCACGCCCGAAACAAGTGCCCCTCTGAGAATTTAGTCTAATCTAGTTTCTTCTTTAATCATTATAAATATTATACAAAAAAAAAAAAGAAGGGTGATATAAATAAATTTATATTATATATTATATTTATATAAACGGAATAGGGGGGCACTCGATTTCGGCCGCGTTAGATAACAACAAAATTTTTCGAATAACAAAAACTATATGGAAAATGATGATTTCTGTAGTAAAACTTAACACTTTTTACATTTTCATATTCAGAAATGAGTATTAATTAAATGAAATGTATTGTACTTGCTAAGCATACGGTTTAGTGGCAAATAATTATGTATTATGGATAGACATAAGAAAAAAAAATAATAATAAAGAAATATTTGGAGAGTTTGAATGGGTTTTATTTCTGTTTGTATTTTCAAAAAAATTTTACCTTTAATATTTACAAACAAACAAAAAAAACAGGAATATAAGGTAAGTTAGATTTTTTGTATTATTATTAATAAAGGAACATTTTTATCATAAATAAAATTTATTAATTATTAAAATAAATTATAAGGATGAAACAGATTTTCTTGTAAAACTAAACTTTTTTTATTAATTATTAAATGAAAAGTTGAATTTTGAAAAATTTTCCATTAAACATTCATGCGGTATTAATATAGAATTCCATCTGTTTCAATCATTTTTTCTTTCAACTTTAAGAAAATACAATGATCGCCGCTTAATGTGGCTTCTAAGCCGAATCGATAACGATGATAAACTAATGATTAAAACACACTTATGTCATATTAACTGATTATATTAAAAAACAATTCGAACATATAATCAGGATAAGAATGTGGCAAATTAACCATCATTAGTGGTACAGCTGTGCTGACTGTAGTTGTAATTATGTAATTTATTGATGTTAATTTAAAAAAAATTCGCATCATCAGGTCCACGTGAAGATACTTTAGAATTCGAGGACAATTTCAACGCAAATTAGGCAAAAACCAAAAAAAAAAACGGGAAGATATTGCGATTTTTTGCTATAATCACACGTACACCAACTGAAATCGATAAAAAAATAAATGTTTAAATATTAATTATTACAGTTGGTTATACTACGAAACAAAAATGCGGAAATAAAAAATTATGTGGAAATATCTGGTATTAAATTTTCTATTAATTGATCTTTTATTAAAATTTGATCATTGATTCTAATTATTTAAATTAAGTGCCACACTAACTATTACAATACTTCATCTGGCTTTAAGTGGAATTTGGACTCTGATTATTAGACAGTATAGACGGCGAAGGTGGCCGCCTCCGGCAAGCCACAGGATACCACGCAAAAATCAACAACAAAAAAAAAAATTAAATATCACCCGGATCACAAGAGTGTTTTAAGGAAAGTGTTGTATGGTAAAAAAATTAAAAACTTGAAAAATTGCAAGTCACACGAACCAATAACATTCAGATGGTGACGGGTTTTTATCCGAAACCGGTACTGTAAAATAAATCATTTATGAAATAATAACGACATATAACTTTCTTTAAAATTTCTCATTAAAAACAAAATGTTTCTTCTAAAAATCAAATCATATAAATGTCGAAAATAAAAAATTCTGATTAAATTGTCTAATTTTCAATAGTTAATGTCAAGATCGGTTCATCTTGCCTTCCTTAGTCTCGACTTAAAATCGACCTTGCCTTGAGCATGTGGAAAATCACTTATTCCTCTGTACAATTATAAGAACCAGAAGGATAAATTAGTGAGGACAATTAATTTAAAATATTATTAGAGAAATTATAAATGCATTTAACTCATTATGTCCATTTGGACCTGGACCACTTGCACACGTGATCTTATTCTTCTTCATTCAATTAAAACCAAACGAACTGGTTAATTCCAGTTTTGCAATTATATTTATTGAACACCACCAACTTGTATAATTGTGAATGCAATTAAATCAACACCAGTAAGCATAGGCGTCCGTCGAGAGGCTCAAATGGGGCACCTGTTCCGCTCCTGAAATCGACAAAAAAATTCCACAAAAATCACACCAGAACCTTAAAATTTTTATTACCAATCGTCTCACTGTCGGATTTTATTTAAACGAACAAGTGCCAAAGTCCTCTACAAGAGACAAATGTGTTAGGTGTGTGAGGTCAACAATTTCATTTGAACAAGCTTGTGTTCATGATAGACGATTTAGGGGTCGTCACGAATTTACATGAACCTAAATGTAATTTACATTTTTCTAAATTTGTATTGCACATAATAAAAGTATAGTGGACGTAATTTCAGTTAGAGTCACGTTAAAATTTTAAGTAATACATTAGCATAGTAATAGGTTCACATTTTTCAAGAGGTATACAAATAATATGATTCTCTGGCCATTTTTAGTTTGTTTAATTTTCAGTCTACCTATAGCATTCTCATTGGTACAACATTCTATATAATTAATTTTTTTTATTCATTAAATAAATAATTATAATAATAATAATAATAATAATAATAATAATAATAATAAGGTATATAACAACGATAATGTAGTCGTTATAAATGTTAAAATTTTGATAAAGATCGAATTTTTTTTTTTGATTACAAAACTTACAGCCATTGCGTGTTAAATTTTAATTGTTTCTAAAATAAACGGTAACGAGTGATAACATTGGAATTTTTCTAATAAAATAAATTCAATTATATTTAATTTATCCAATAAATATTGTGTGTGTCTGTGTGTATGTCATTTGAAAATTTCTGTATATTAAAAAGATTTATTAAAAAACAAATTGTTGAAAACAGGTAAATATTCTATTGTTATGTCTATTGTTGAGTGTTTTATTAAATTGTCCTTTGTTACATTCACTTTAATTATCTGATGAAATCTTATAATAACTGATTTTTCAACGTTACCCATCTATTTTCTTTATTCAACAAAAGAATAACAATTATAATTGATAATTCGACTACAAAGGTAAATTTGAATAATTTGATAAGATTAACGGATTTATCTATTAATTAAGGGTGTTTTTCTTGTTTTGTCCACAAATAAAGATGATCGCACTGATTGTTACAATTGTTTTCTATAATAAACAATAAATCAATTGTAAATTACGAAACGATTTCCTTTTTTAGAAAATATTTGTTTTTACATTATTTCAATAGAATTTTGTTAAATTTTACAATCTATATTCTATCGCTCTTTTGTTATTTATTTGTTTATTTATTCATTTGAACGTGATATATAAAAATGATCGATGATGATGACCATCGTTTTTTGTGTCACTAATTGATGTAATTGTGGCCTGTTGTGAAATTGCACTTGATTTGTGGTTTATTAATAATACGATAAATTGAAAATTTTATTGCAATTTTTAATGTGAATTCTCATAGTAATGTAAAGTCACATTTACAGATCGATATTGTTGTGGAAATCTAAGAATTAATGAATAATTTGTAAAAACCATAACGTACAATAAACAAGAAATCAGATAAAGGTTGAACAACAACAACAATAAAAAGGTATTTACAATCGAAATTTTAAGGGGAATTTCTTTTTTTCATATATATTTATATATAGGTATATATAGTACAATATTATATAAAAATAGAATGTCGTTGATCTTAAAGTTGTTATTCTAAGAAAAAGTCTTTGATAAGCGAAATAACCTGTACAAGTTTATCAATAATCTCTGATAAATGATTAAAAATATTATACGCTAAAAGAACATTAAAAAAAATCCATATCAAGGTTACAAAAGGTTTTACCTATATACAATAGTCTATTTAACAATTGTCGATAAAAAAATACGCTATTGCAAAATGTTGATTTTCAAAACAAACAAAAAAACCAAAAAAAAAAAATTCATTTCATTATCCAAAAATAAGTGGATTTTAAAATTGACACACTTTTGCCCAAATTGTTGCAAATTACCATAAATGTTCATAAAAATTTCAAAAATTTTGAATTCATAACTGCATTATCACCACATCAAAATATCATGACTGAAGGTTTTAAATACATTCCGTAATTTTTTTTTATTTTTTTTTGTTTAAAAAATACAATTTCCTAATCCAACGATAATAGTTTTACTTTTTATTTATTTTATTTATTGTATTAATGATTAATTATTACTAATAGTGTAAGATTTAGTTGTTTTTACATACAAAAAGAATTAAAAAAAACCGCCCTAAGTATCAATTAATCTAATCGCTAATGAATCATTAAAATATGCTTAATTTTATCCAATTGAAAAGAGATTTATTGGATTACTTTTATGTCTATCAGGTATTAATTGAAATTAATTCGCATGTCTAACAATAAAGCATGTTTTTTTATGTACATAAATATATAATTGTTGTTAATATAATTTTCATAATATTCAAATAAAATAAAATTTATCTTGAATGTTTTTTAATAACAATAATAAAGAAAAAATTTATGCACAAATTATTGGAAATTGGCAACTTTTCTAGTTGTCTTTTTAATTCCTGAAATTCGGGTATTCCTTTTTCAATTTTGAAACATTGTTAGTTTATTTTTATTATTATTCCCGATACTGTTGGAATTTTGCCTGAAGAATAAAGAATATGTCTGTTTTAAGAATAAAGACGTCAAACAATAACCACAAAATAATAATAAAATAATGATGGTTTGCGAAAAGCGTTTTTAACAAATGAAAAATCATGTTGGTTCTCTTTTTTTTCCAATATTTATGGAGAATCATTTTTGAAACATAAATCTTGAATATAAACATAAATTTGAAAGAAAAAAAAACTATACAGACTGTCCCATAGAACACATTTTGTCAATGTCTTGATATATACAGTACTCGCTGTTTAACGTGACCAATATTAACATTACACGTCTCATGTATACAATGTGCTGCAATTAAATAGGTACATAGGAAACAGCATCGTCATCACACACTTTCATATGAGTTAGAACGAGATAAAGAGAAACTAAACAGCCAAAAATGTTTGAAAGGCGATTGTTGACCCTTACCCATCCTTAGTTGGATTTCCAAAAACATCACTCATGTTTTCGTAGTTTGCTTTCTTGAAAGACGCAAACTAACAGATGACAAATATCTCCCATCTTTGTCACAAACATAAGGAGAGCATAAGCATATGAACGGAATACATTCCATAACTCCATGTGAAAGATATGAGTGTAGGTGGTGTTCAGGGCAATCCTTTCTTTAGCAAAATCCCAACTTTCTTCTGAGTAAAAACAGCACGTATCTGCAGGTCCGATAAGAGGAGGTACAATCGGTACAAATCGCCGGGGCCCGGAATGGCCTCCACGTCGTTGTAATTGTAATGAAACTTAATTTTTTGGGATCCACGGAAGAATTTCATAGGGCCCTGCGTATAGGACCCCTAATATGGGCTATCACTGTATTCAGAAGAAGTTGTTGCCTTATAAAAAATTACGTAATAGCCCAAAAACACTAGTGCGTAAAAGACAGAACTTCATGTAATTATGTCTTTTTTGAAAAAAACACCAATCGGTTTTAGCGTTTTTTTGAAAAATCATTCGATAAAAACAATTACGAGCTTCATGCGGAACTTTATCACCCAGTCTTGTATAAATATAAAGAGAAAAGAAATTTGATGATTTAGCGATAATAATAGAGAACTACAACTGGTAATTGAAAAGCTCCAATTAGATAATTACAGATTTATTTAATTATAATCAATTGAGTAATTTTTTTGTTGTTGTTAGAGAAGAAAATACTGTCTAGAAATTCGAGCTTTTAGTTAATTATAAAAGAATTTGTTGTACTTATCAAAATTGATTTTGATATGAATTATATTGTTGAAACAAACCGAAATAATCCTACCCATCTCGTTAATTATCTTAAATTTGATATATTCGATAATGGATTGTTGGTGGTTTTTGATAATTTCAAATGAATAAATGTAAATTAATTTAAGGGGAAATTATTGGCGAAAATTCCCTGTATTCATCGTGTAAAATAAAAAAATTAAAAATTAAAAGTCTAGATATACCTGACTGACGTCATAATCTATTATCTACTGATTTAGTATTTACCTGAGATATTTGACTGATGGTTTAGTATAAACTTAAACGACAAACAGTTAGTATTACTATCAGTGATTGTCAGTTGTCCACGTGACTTGTTTATATTTTTATTATTACAAAGCTGGCTAAATTAAAATTTTTCATAAAGTAAGTCATGATTATCTTATTATTTTAATTTTATTAATTAAAACAATATAACGTTAAATCTAAATTAGAAAATTTAAAATAATGATAAAAATAATAAATCTTCAACCGCTTGTAATAGTTAGGTCAGTAATTGAAGTGTTTCAAATTAATTAAACAATATTATCAGATATCTGAATTTGATTTGAAAAATAAAGGACAAGTGTGTACACGGTAACCATGAGCTAATTACGAGAAATCACCCTTATTTATTGTGCAATAAACAATCAGGTTTATCCGATACTTGAGAATTTTTTCTATTTGCAATTTTTGTTGTTGTTTAAATTAGAGTTTCACTCGATGATATCGTTTTAAATACAGTTATTTACGTTATATTTCCGTTTAATTAAAAACAAATTTTGTGGTATATTCGATAGATTTATGCGTAGCCGATATACCAGTTTAGATCAACAAAAAAATTTTATTTATTAATATCAATCAGAAATTAACAATTCTAGAGGATAATTGAATTAATACATAATCACGAACAATATATAATTACATCGATACATTAATTAAAAAACAATTACATTAATTCAGAACTATCATTTTAATCCGACATTTCTTATAATCCATCAACATCCTTGACGTGATCTGTAATCGTTATCTAACCGATCAAGAGAATAAAAACTACAATAAAAATTATTATATATTTCCTTTCAACAATCATACGATACAATTGACTAATTGATAAGTTAATTATTTTAGATAAATTATTATTTTTAATCAAAATACAATAGGAAATTAGCACCTTTGATTTGATTAATAAAAAATTTCGTGATAAAATTTGTCTTTTGTTATTATTTTAATCATTTTATGTTGTTTAATAATATCGATCGTTGTTTAGAGTAATCATATTTATTATACGATCAACGCTATCAATCGATAACGTATTTACTAAGAAATTATGTTGTTTTGTTGTAATTACACCAAAAATTTACATAGAAATTGATGTTCGAACAAACAAACACATAAAGAAAAGCAACAAACCAACAAAAAAAATTGGAAATTAAAACGATTAAATTCGTTTAAAATCCGGGAAAAGTGTGTTTTAAAAAAAAAAAATTGTTGATATTATATTATTGTTATCATTTATTAAAGAGCTTAAATTCCAGACGTTTACCTGATAAATAATATTAGTAAAATTTTGATGTTAATTCATTTGAACTTAACAAAAAATAATCACTATTTCTTATTTAATCTAATCTATTGATTATAATCGATTCGATAAAAATTCTTAATTAAGAAATTTCACTTTAAAACGAAAAATTTTCAATCAAAAATCATTTATTATAAAATGATTATTTAGAACACCGGAATTAAACAATTGTAGTTTGTTTTTGTTGTTATTTTATTATTATTATTATTATTATTATTATTATTATTATTATTGGCACATTCATCTTATAAACCGCAATTTAAGTAAAAGTTCGATTGAGCAAGAAAATTCGTTTCAATTAGAATCAATACGTTAGGTTTAACGATAAACAACAATTAATACAAATTTCGAGTTATTTTATTTATTATTTATTATTTAAATTTTTAGATCAAAATACTCTGAATGCTTGCTTATAATTATTTTGGCAAGCATTCCAACTAATCGTTCCCAATTAACAACTGAATTTATTGGTGGCATACAACCGAACCGATAAAGGTGTAAAATCCATCAAAATTTTACAATCTTTTAGACTACGAAATTTGATTGAAGTCTTTTCGATTGTTATCATTTCGATTTTATTTTAATTCGATATTGAATTAATAGATATAATTAACAAAAAAAAAAAAAAATTACCAATAAAAAGATATCGTTTAGAACAATGAGTACTTGAATGATTTGAAATAAATTCAAAACGAATATTATCAACGAAACGTGCCAATTTAAAATTATTGTTCCGGGGTGTAAATTTAATTTAATCAATTAATTATAAATAATTGTAATTAATGGACAATAATCAACATATAAATATGGATAAAAATATACCAACAATATCAGATCAAATTGATGATAAATCACCACCTGATAGTCAATTAACAGTATCAACAATATTAAGTTTACCAACAGATTTAACAAGTGCTAAAGAAATTGACGTTGAAAATGGTAAGTTTTTTGGTGTTTCTTTCTCGTTTTCGTTTAAATAATTAAAAAAAAAATTCCTATTTAAAGTTAAAGTTGAATCTCTTTATATCGGTAAATCATTGGAATCAATTAAATCGGTAGCTATCAGTGAAACTGATGTTGTCGTCAATATTGAACATGAACGATGGTATTCGATAACACTTCAAGTAATGATACCATTTATGATTGCCGGTATTGGAACAATAGGGGCTGGCATTGTATTGGGCAATGTTGAGGTAAATTTCGTTTATATCAAAAATATAATAAATTTTATAAAATCAAAAAATTATTGTAGAATTATGAAGTATTTCGTGAAGTTAAAGCATTATTTGTACTAGTACCATCATTAATTGGTCTTAAAGGTAATTTAGATATGTGTTTAGCATCACGTTTAACAACACAAGCACACCTTGGTAATATGGCTAGTAAACGTGAATTATTTAAAATGATTATTGGAAATTTAACATTAGTACAAATACAAGCAATTGTAGCATCATGTATTGTTTCAATATTTGCTGTATGCGTTTCAGCATTAATTAATGGTAATTTTGATTGGGAACATGCATTACTTTTAGCTGCATCTAGTCTATTAACAGCTACATTATCATGTTTTATATTAGGTAGTTAAAATTTATTAAAAATTTACAAAAAAACAAAACAATAACAATAATTAAATTTAATTACAGATTTAATATTAATAGGTGTGATAATTATTTCGCATAAAATCAAATTAAATCCGGATAATATTGCAACACCATTTGCAGCTAGTATTGGTGATGTTGTTTGTCTTTTAGTATTATCACTATGGGCAAATTGTCTTTACAGTATTCACGGTAATTTTCCGATAATAAATAATATGCGTGTTGTCATTGAACGAAATAATGATCAACTAAACAATAAAATGATAAACATTAAATTTAACATATAATTTGTATTTTAGTTTGACCGATATTATTTTGTTCAATTGATGACGTATTCTATATTTTATATAAACATTTACATAATTTTTCTTCTATTTTATATATGAACATCAGATGTATACCCGATGGTAATTGTTGGTATTATATGCATATACGTACTTGTATTGCTACCATGTTGGATATTTATTGTAAGGAAGAACAAATATACAAAAAAAGTACTTACACACGGTTGGACTCCGGTAATAAGTGCTTTAATTATAAGTGGGTGAGTTTCATTTTATTACGCAATAATTTAATAAAAAAACAAAACAAAACAAACACGATAGACCTTGTTTAAAACGGAAATTAATAATTTTCTATTAAATCAATTCATTTTAAAATAATTCCAGTATGGGTGGTATTGTATTAGATACAGCTGTTGATCAATTCACCGGTTATGTTATCTTTCAACCGATAATAAATGGTATTGGTGGTAATTTAGTATCAGTGCAAGCTAGTCGTATATCGACAATGTTACATAAAACATCATTAAGAGGTGTTGTACCACCACATACAAAACAATGGGTATGGCCATGGACAGCATGGGTATCAGGTGTATTACCAGCAAAATCAGCTAGAATATTAATATTATTAACAATACCAGGACAAACAGTATTTGTATTTGTTGTTGATCTTATATATAATGAAGGTGTATCATCTGTACGTCCGGCATTTGTTTTAACTTATTTATCTGTTAGTTTAATACAAGTTATGATATTAATGTATATTGCCCATATTATGATACATACAATGTGGCGATTTAAAATTGATCCAGATAATTCAGCAATACCATATTTAACAGCAATGGGTGATCTAATTGGATCATCATTATTATTATTAGCATTCGTATTCCTTAGGGAAATACATCAAGACTATATGCCGGATAAATTAGTCGATTAACTGTACAAATTATCGTATTATTATTATTATTTTATTGTTTTAGCTAATTTATTAAAAATTCGATTTCATGATTTCGTGATAGTCGATATCAATTATTTTAATTCTTACAGTTGTTTTAATGAAAGTGATACAAATAAATCGATTTTAATTCAAAATTTGTTTATTATTTACTAATTATAATTTTTAGATTATGAACGCAACCCTTACAATAATTTCAAATAATTCTATATAGATTTCTGTAAATAATTTTTAAATAGTTTTTGCTATTATATAAAAGATGTCGCTAGTAGTTGAATTAATATACCAGGTGTCACGAAAATATATCAACCACTACCAGGGAGGTCAGTTTCCACAAGATTCAGTATTGGTTGCATGTTGCATACCTTTAAATACAGCTGATTTTTGTATTATCGATAATATGCTTTTATTTGGTTTTTTTTTAAATTTTTATAAACAACGCCTAATATAGTGTGATGTGTTGTTGTAGATTTAATTATAAATTAATTAAAGAAGACTTAGGAATAAAAATTAGTCTCATTATGGTATAAATATTTACGAATTTTCCTCAATTTTCCATAAAAAATAATGAAGAACACACATTATAATAGAAGATCTATCAAATAGGTAAGTTTTATCTATTGAATTAATTTAATTATAATTGGATAAGGTGATTTTGTATGAAAAATAATTTAATCTGCATGTGATGCATCGATTATTTAAATATATCGAATATTTGTTTTTAATTATTAATTATTATTGTATTAATTCTGTATAGTTAATAATAATTGTACATTAAGCGCTCATATATTTAAATCGATAAGTCGCATTATTTCTCCTGTTATTTTTATTATTGCAAATGGAAAATATCGAGTTTTCCCACATTTAAACCAAACGAAAAACCAATCAATAAATCTGGTAATTTAGTGAAAGTAACAACAAAATCGAAAATTGTTGCATATCCCTTATTGTTTATTTGTTCGTTGCATGAAATACCGAATATTGATTTGTTTTTTATAAATGAAATATTTTAAATTCAACGCATAATGTCCGGTATTTAAACAAATTTCATTGCATCCATAACTTCCTGTCAATTAGTTTAATAATTATTCAAATATTTCATAAAATTTTTTGTCCAAATCAAGTTTTCATTTATATATTCCACTCTACTTCTACTTTCACTGTTCTTGTTTAGATATTGACCGAAAATAGTCGACTTTTTCGAAAATTTCATACTTTCCTTTTTGATTTCTTTATCCATATCCACCGTTGTATTCATCTTTGTATATTATCCAATATCCTTTATGTGATGATGTTGCCAATTTAATGATTTTCGCGTGGGTGGTTTGGAGGAAATTCCGTCACTTTATACAAATCTATTTCATTAAATTTTATGAACATTTAACAATTTCACGAATGAAAGAAAAAACAGAAGAAAAACAATCTATTTTTTTGCTTGTAATACTTCTAATTCCGTGAAATTATTTGTTTATAACAACTTTTTATTTTTATATAAACATAAAAACAATCTGTTTTATTTTGTGTTACCACCATAATAAATTGCAAATTCACAAATCTATAGTCTGTTTGTTTTGATATGGATGACTTGACTTGAAAGCAATAAATCGTTAATAGATGAATAGAGGCGGAAATTGCCGATCATGTGACTTCCATTCAAAAATACCTCATTATAATATACAGTTGAATAATAATTTCTATCGGTATCAAAATAAATGTCACGTCGATCAAATTAAAATTGCCGAAGTGTAATCGCATTAAAAACACATAAATTCCAAGACTTATGTACGTCTTTAATTAACAATATTAAGAGTAATCGCATTGAAAGCTGATATATGTCATTCCAAGATTAATGTACGTCTTATTTCCATAAATTGTGCTAAATTTGAGTGATTCTAAATTCATTGTAAAATTGTTATGAGGAAAAACGAACAAATATACACATCTTGTTTTAATAATCATAATTACAGCAATTATCTAAAAGCATAATAAAGTGGTTAGACGAGTAGAAAAACATTAATTAACCTAAATTATCTAGCACTATAGTGTTTTATTAAAATTTCCATCTATACGTGTGTGTATTATCCGGGGATTGGATCTTTTCTGTTATAAATTCAAAAATTGGGTAGATGATGATGATGATGATGGAAAAAAGGGTGTGGAAAATTTAAATTTCAAAGGAAATATTTTTTTATTAGCCGGATAACCGTGACCGACCTTATGGTTGCATTTTTTTGTTGTATTAATTCGTACACAAATCATGACCTTTACTGTTTTCGTTTCAAACAAAATTGATTTTTCTATTGGTGGAGAAACGTAAGTGGAAAATTATGAAATTAATAAATATTTACCAAAGTTTTATCCACATATAGAGGTATAATATGGTTTGTTGATCTTTTTTAGCATATAATTTTTGAAAATTTTTGTAAGTAATATAGATAACAACCAAATTACGATATTAAGTGAGTCGTTTTAAATTAATTTTATTACTTTTTTTTTATATTCCAATGTCAATTGTGTGCAATTGTAAACAATTCCCATCAAATTTCATATATGTATGGAAATAACAATAAGAAACAATTTAAAATCATAATCATAACATAGTCCTTGGATTGAAAAATTCTGTCATACAATTTTTTATGTGTCATAATTTAAATTAATTCGTTCAAATATTCATGGAAAACTTCACAAATTGTTCTTGAAATTCAATTTTAATATTTATGAGCTTAATAAGATTTTACAAAAAAAATAAAATAAATTAATAAAATTACATGTCATTCCAAAACTCGAGTACATCGACGAATTTTTCAATCTATATCTTGATAGTGGTGCACAACAAATTTGAATGCTCATTACCTCAATCACAATGCTATCGAATCAATGGCAACCCTGAGCTTAGTCGAGTGTGGCCCTTACGGTCAAGAAGGGCCTGATATGGTGCATTTTTTTCTGTTGTTGCTCCTTTGTTCATTGATTTGAAAAAAAAAATGACGCCAAAGCAAATATCTACTTAAGACGACAGTACTTGAAATATACAACAACAAGAATTTGGATTTCATCCAAAATCAGTTTAAAACAATAATAATAATAATAGAACTTGTGCTATAAGTGTACTACATACAATGACGTTTTTATCTGATTATAGTTTTTTTTTATCATTCAATTAACATTTTTTTTTATATTTTTTTAAAATAGATTTGTAGTTATTTCCCAGTCAATTATAAGAATAGTGTTGCTATTTTTGGACATTTGTACAAAAATAAACGTGATGATAAAGATAGTTGTTTATATTTTTTTGTTAACATTTTCATTATCAAAATTTAATTGGAAATGATTATCAATAGAATCAAAATTACTATTATATTGAATATATTAATAATAATAATAATAATAATAATAGTTATTGCTATTTATATAAAAATGACATTCAACTGAACCTGAACCGAGTGTGCAAGTTCACAAAAAAAAAATCCTTGAAAGATCATCTTTTGATGCGAGTTTTGTTTTTCAGGAAGTAGATCGAAATCAAATGAAACATTATCCATGGTGGATTTGAATGATTTTGCAAAAAAAAAATCTATAAAATAAAATTTATCGACTGTTATTAATAAAAGATAATTAAAAACGATATGAATTGTTACATTGAAAACCGTAAAGAATCTTTATAAACAATCAATTTGTTTTTTGTTTTCATTTTCCACCCAGTATAAATTGCACACAATAATGATAAGAGTAATTTAATATTGTTATGTCTATTATTTTAACAACAGTCTTTATAAACAAATTACGATAAATGGATAAAAAAATTCATAATAATTGTTTGAAATTAATTGTTATAGGGCCTGTTATGCACCATATTAACAATAATGAGCAGTGGACGTAGCCTTATGGGGCGTCGTCGTAATGGCAATACATGGTTACGTAGTGGTTTTATATTATTTATAATAATTTTTGTATGTTTACAAATAAATTTTTTAAATTTACGTAATACAAATGATACAAATAATGAATTCAACGATACAAATGCAGCTATATTAAGTATGGTACCAGCTGTATTACATAAGTTCCTTACACCAAGGCCTAAAAATTTAACAATAAATTACAACGGTTCTATTAGTAATGGTAATAATATCCCATATAAAACAACATTAAATATATCTGATATAAAACGGAATATTGCACAATATAATTTACAACAAATCGTTTATAATGAAGATATATTTGGGCCATTACAAAATGATTCTGTTGTCATAGTCATACAGGTATGACTATATATTTTTTGTTGAAATTTTTTTAATAAAATTTAATTTTTGTTTTAGATTCATGATCGTATCACTTACTTACGTCATCTTATTGTAAGTTTGGCACAAGCCCGTGGAATATCCCAGGCATTACTTGTATTTTCCCATGATTATTACGATGAAGAAATCAATAATTTAGTACAAAGTGTTGATTTTTGTAAAGTCATACAAATATTCTATCCATATTCAATACAAACACATCCAAATGAATTTCCTGGTGAAGATCCAAATGATTGTCCCAGAGATATCAAACGTGAACAGTGAATTTATTAAAATTATCCACAACAAAAATTTAAAATAAACATCTGTTTTAAGGGCACTTGTTAGAAAATGCAATAATGCTCTATATCCAGACCTATATGGACATTATCGTGAAGCTAAATTTACACAAACAAAACACCATTGGTGGTGGAAAGCGAATCGTGTATTTAATCAATTGGATATAACTAAAGATCATACAGGTATGGTTGTATTTTTGGAAGAAGATCATTATGTTGCTGAAGATTTTATTTATGTTTTAAAATTAATGGAACGTACATGTAAAGAATCATGTAGACATTGTAATATTATTTCATTAGGTACTTATTTGAAAACGTTCAATTATTATGGTGATGCAAAAAAGGTAAATTTTTCTATAATCTATATAAAACACATTATTTTCATATATAATGCTTTAGCTGTTTATAAATTTTATGTAAATTGTTTGTTCGTTGTTATCACAAATCATTAAATAACCAAATTGTTTGTAAATAAAACAATTATAAAATTGCAGAAAGAGGCTTTGCGCGCTATCAAACAACAATCTATTATTAGCGCAGGCCAAGTTCATCCATCGTGGACGTTTCAAGTGTTACCATCACTTTATCAACATTCACAGAAGGTAGCTTTGCTTGCTTCCCTCTTTCGCTTATTATTATAACAATATATATTTTTGTTATAATTTATTATTTGTGTTAATTAGCATGAAACGTCCCTATTTGGATATTATGTTTATCGCTAAATATCATTTTGTTAGTTTAGTATCAGCCTATTTAATAAAATAAAAAAATATATATACGACATGGAAATTGTTGTGCAACACCATGAAAGGCTAGAAATTTTTTGACCAAAGTTGTCAGAAACATTTAACTATTAAAAGGTATTGCGTCCCAAGCAACCTGTAATTCGTGCTGTAGAACTCGCAGTGTCTGCAGCAAGTTCCCCAGTCTTCTCCCCATAATGTCCCAAACATGCTCGATGGGCGAAAGATCGGGATGGCTAAGTCATTACCCTCTGAAAATCGGTCCATAGAACCTCTTGCAATATGAGGACGGACATTATCCTCCTGGAAAAGTGGGTATTCCAACTGCCCAAAAAATGGAAGAATATGGGATGTACCACCTCATCTACATATCGCTGGGCGGTCATATTGTCTCGGACAAATACCAAACAAGACCTACTCCCATACCATAATCCCCACAGTTTGGTGCACAGGCAACAGAAAATGTAACATTGCGACGTTCCGTACATCTTCGTCTGACCATCATGCTTCATGCATCCCCAAACAGAAACGGGATTGATCGCTGAACACCACTCTAGGTTCCAATGCAGTCGTAACCTACACCACTCCAAACGCTACTGTCGGTGTTGAGTTGTTAATGGTAACCGAAGATGTCGCCGATACGATTGCAATCCGAAAGCTCTGATTCTGCGGTAAACCGTTCAAAGGGTTGCAGGACGACCTTCGTTAACTAACCATTGATCGGCAATTGATCTAGTACTGGAGAGTAGGTCTATTTTCGCCACAAGACGAAGAAAGCGGTCCTACACCACATTTGTTTGCCTTCCGGTTCTTCCTCTGCGACGTTCTTGGCCCTCCCTAGTCCATGCCTGATAGTGGATTGGTTCCGGTTAAAACGATTTGTAATTTCTCTGAACGAAAAACCACCTTCGTGCAAACCAACAATACGACCTCTGTCGAATTCGCTTAATTGGCGGTAATTCCCACGATGACGCACTTTAGACGTGATGACACAATAATAATAAACGATCAAAAACCAAAACAATAAAGAAAAGAACAAAATCTCGCAAAACATACACCTGGTATAATTCCTATCTTTCAATAGTTGAACGTTTCTGCCAAATTTGGTCAAAAAATTCCTACCCCTTCTTGGTGCTACAGTTTCCATGTCATTTGAGTATATTTATAAAAAATTATTCAAGGTGGAAATAACACCATGGATTAGTAGTAAACATAATATGGGTATGGCATTTAATCGATCCACATGGATGGATATTGTTGGCTGTGCTGATTATTTTTGCAAATATGATGATTATAATTGGGATTGGTCATTACAACATATATCACAAAATTGTTTAAAACGTAAATTCCATGCAATGGTTGTAAGAGGTCCAAGAGTCTTCCATATTGGAGAATGGTAATCTTTTATTAATTAATTAATAATAAGTATGAAATAAAATAAAATAACAAAAAAATTGATTATAGTGGTGTACATCATAAGAAAAATAACTGTGAATCAACGGCTGTTATATCAAAAGTTCAACAAGTTTTAAAAATTGCAAAAAAACATTTATATCCTGATTATTTAACATTAACATATACAACATTATTGAAGAAAACAAAATTACGTAAAGGTAACGGTGGTTGGGGTGATCGACGTGATCATAAATTATGTATAAGTATGACACTAAGGTAGTTGATTATCATTACCTTAAAGACAACAGTGCAAATTTATTTATTACTCCTAATTATTTGTTGTTAATTTATATATCGCCGAAGTGATATTTTTTACATTATTGAAACTAGTATTTTTATATTATTATTATTATTATTGTTTTGTTTTAAATCTAGTCTTGTTAGTTTTCCATTTAAACCACCATATTACTAAACATTGAATTTGATAATAAAAAACCAAAACTCGAAATGTGACTAATACCCAAGACTGTTTCATACGTATATTTGAATCGATGTATTATTTTGTTAAAAGTGTGCTCAATTACTCATATTTCGTTGTTTATATTATAGTACAGAATATCAAATTTTCTAATCTAGTCAAACAGAATACCTTTTATGCTCGAATACAAAAAACATTTTAAATATTTGTTTTTAAATGTACGGCTGTATGTAAAATTTACATTAAATAAAAATCCTAAACAGCTATATTTGCTTTTTTTTTAGAAAAAAAACCACCATAAAGATGCCCATTCCCGAGCGATCCCACATGCCAAATTCCAAACTCGCCTTATGTAAGGATGGATCTAACCGACCCCATCTAGATTTTCGACCTGCTTATATTTCATATGATTATGTTTGATGAAGTGAAAGAAAAGGTGACACGATACTAAACATCTACTAGAAGGAAAACGCTGGGTGTATGACTCTCGTGAGTTGGACCGGATCAAATGGATCCATCGTGAACGAGCACTTTTATACTAGAAGGATGAAATAATTTAAACTATTTTCAAGAGAATCATTGTGTATTTTTGTAAATACGTAAGTTTACCATAAACTTATTTCTAGGTACTTAAATTGATAAATTAAGCACCCAATTGTTTGTATAATAGTGGAACATAATCATCCCATTCAGCTTGATAGAAATTACCAGCAATCGGTTGGCCTAATTTGTATTTTTCTGCAAATTTTCTAATAGAGAAACAACCACGACCATCTCCAGAACTTTATACGTAAAACAAAAACAATATAAGTAACGAAATATTGGAAATTTTTTTATATAAAAAAAAATCTTACTTATTTGGTAAACGTTTTTCATCGCATTGCAATTTACCGTTTTGTTTGTATACCAAAAAAACATAACGATGTAAGCCGGTATCTTTTGGTGGTCCTGAACCAACATAAGCTGATAAAGTTTCACCTTTTTTTATATCATTACCGGGAATATTTACAACAAGCCAATGGTGCCATTCACGAAATGTGGGTGTTTCACGACTTGGAGCATCGGGATCTATATGGAAAAGAGCAAACAACAGTTGTAGATGTATTGTTGGTTGCATAACTATATACTTTTTAAAAAAATCTTATTGATGTTACATGTTTTGACAAAAAAATTTAGTAATTGCGTCAAAAATAAAGCAAAAAAAAACGAATTACCAGTCATGCAAAGCGTATAAAACGTATTTTCTTCAGCTGGCCAAGTAACAGATGGTTCATCTTTAACTTTAGTTGGTGTCAATACATTACCCATATCAACATCAACATTAGATGGATAATGAACCTAAGAAATATAAATAAAACTCAATCTACCCGTTATAGTTTAATAGATATCCTTACTTTACAAATCTGAGGGGGAACGGTGTCAATTACATCTGATACAACACTGTGTTGTTCCATTTTATAAGCTAGAAATTACAAAGCCGGTATCGGTTTTATTGGAAGTACTATAGATACAATTGTTATTTAATTTTGTTGTTTACCTGTTATTACGGCCTTTATAGTGAACTAGTTAGCAAACAACTGAACTCAAAATTGTGATTTCCAATTATTTAAATATTGCAACGCATAAATCATAGACCTACTTATAGCACAGGATATCTCTCTTACACTTGCAACGCTTCTGGAATTTCGAGACTTTCGAATAGCGCCATCTAGTGTTGATTCATAAAAAAATTAATAAAAAAACATGATATAGTGTAAAGTACACACGTTATTATTGTTGTTATTATTATGCAACTAATAAAATGTTAATGAAAATCATTATTAACCACAGTTGCATAACATTTACGATAATATGAAGGTCAACAGATAAAAGTCTAATAATTTTGAAAATTTATTAACTAAAAAGTTCCTCAAACCATAAATAAATAGACACAATTAATTAATCTGACGAATCAATAGTGAACTATAAGAAATTAAAACAATACAAAATAGCAAACAAAGTAGTAATTACAAAAAAAAAAAAACAATGATTAAGAGAAATGGAAATAATAGAAAAAGTTGTTACTATCCATTGGTTAGTTTCTTTATTTATTGATGATTCAAAATTGAAAATAAAGGAACTATCCAAAGACCAGTCATTGAATCACGATTTTTATAGAATTTTTTTGTTGTTGTCGTAAAGGCGGGTCTCCACACGGACACATTCAGCCGGCAACATGTTGCCAATATGAAATTTCTCGAGTGGGTAGTAGCGTAAGTCAACAGTTTTAAGAGTTACCCACGTATCCGAGCAACACAGTCAACGTTTGCAATCTGTTCTATGCGAGAGCGGTAAATGAAAAAACATCAAAGGAATGTTGCAAGCAATGTGTGTCCCGTGTTCTATGGTTAGTTTGCTGCATAGCAAATAATTGTGAAAGACTCATAATTCTTGGTGTTTTGGTTATAATTGAGCACTATATGAAATATAAAACTCTAAAATATAAGAAAAGGGCAGTATCGGTTATACATATTTATCTTTTGTTAATAAAACACAATAAAATAAACTGCACCACAAGTCGGATCAGCTGATTTATATTGCCAACCAGGGGCGGCGCAAGATTTTTTGCCGCCCTAGGCAAGATTTTCTTTGTAGCCTCCTACATTTTTTCATTGAACGTTTTCCTCACTATTTTCAGTTAATATACCTTCGTGTTTTATTTAGAAGCGTTTAAATGGACTTTTAATGTGATAAAATTTGATAATAATTATACAATTAAGTGAGTAAGAAAAATTATCCAAAATTTAAATTCGATGTCCCAAAAAAATTGAATTTATATACCTAATTATTTATTTAGGGATATTTGTGGTGGTAGTTTCGAAATAGCGCAATTATAGAAGCAAAATAGAAAAACCTTAATTTTCAAATATTTTATTTTGTCAGTATGAAAATGCCGCCCTAGGCAGTCGCCTAGTTGGAAGGCCTCTGGCGCCGGGCCTGTTGCCAACTACCAGAAACAAAATACATACGAGACACAATTAAAACGCAAATTTGCGGTGGCGTGTATCCCAGTATAGACAGTACCCGCAAACGTGTTGCAAGCGGTGCTGGCAACGCTTGCTCCATGTTGCCGGTTAAATGTGGCCGTGTAGAGACGCGCCTTAAGACATCATGTTTGCAATTTTTTTTTTTAATTTTTAGAATATATATGAATGTTGCTTGTATGTTTTTCTATTTGTTTACTGATCTTTTTTAATTGCGGCTTGCTTGGCTTGATGGGCTTGTAAAACAGCAACAGTCTCCTCCACTTTAGCTTTAAGGGATTCATTATGTTCCAACATGTGCAATAGTTCAGAGTTATCGATTTCAAGTAACATGCCCGTAATTTTACCAGCCAAATCTGATTGATTGGGAGGACGGGGTGTTGCACGATATGTGGCCGGAATTGTACCATAAGGATTGGCGCTACCTTGAGCTTCAGGTCCAACAGGTGTTAGGGCTGGCCATGTAGGATTTGTACGGATTTGTGCCATTTGAGCAGCACCATAGAAACGTTGTGGTGGAGGAATTGTTGGTACGAGATAATCACTAGACGTTCTTGGTTGAATAAATTGACTCATTTGATGCAGACGCAAATTAGCCATACGTTGCATATATTGTGATGTTAAATGTGCCTTACGATCCCCTTTTCTTTGAGCTAATGCAACATATAATGATTTAGAACCAACAATTCTACCATTCATTTCTGTTAGTGCTTTTGTTGCTTCTTCAGGTGATGAAAAACATACAAAACCGAAACATTTACTACGACCCTCTTCCATCATTACTTTAGCAGATGTTATTGCTCCAAATGGTGAGAATTCTTTACGTAAACGTTCATCATCAATTGTATCATCTAAATTCTTTACATATAAATTAACACCTTGATAACGATTTAAACGTTCCATTTTCAAAGCTTCAAAACGACGTTTTAATTCCTGTTGACGTTCTGCCTTCTTTTGTGCGCGTCCAACATACAAAGGTTTTCCTTCAATTATTTCTTTTCCTAGAAAATTGAAACAAAAAAAAACAAATGAATTCATTACATTGTTCAACACATTAAACTAGAAAGTCAAATCATGACTAATACGACAAATATGTCTCGTATCTTATTACTTCCTTTTTTTATTGTACATGATTTTAATAATATGTTACCATTTAATGCTTCAACTGAATATTCAGCTGCTTCTGGACTTTCAAATGCAACAAATCCAAAACCTGTTTATTTGCCATCATCTTTACTCATTATTTTATAGCTAGTTCCCAGACAGCACACTTTATTGCAGCAATATTGCTGGAATATTGCAATCTTGCCTGATATTATAAATATTGCAGCAATGTTACAGCAATATTTCAGTTGCAATATTGCACAGAAATAATAAACAACATAAGAAGGGGATGACCCCGTAAGAAACCTATCCAGGACCATTAATCGTGACCATGGTCCTGAGGGGGAGAATTGTTACACCAGCCCTCATATAATCTAATATATCAGAGAGAGATAGCAACACCGCTCCTTCTCCCACACTACAAGTACCAATTCTGATAGAGTAGGTGGCATAATGTACTATAAGTTACATCGCCCTTGTCCACCTTTAGTACCAGCCCTTATAGAATAAATGGCGCATTATATTACAAGTCGCAGTACCACGTACCACTATCAATGCTGTTGAGATAAATGCCCCACCGATTCCAAAAATTGGGAAATTGATTTTGGTGAGAAGACCAAAATTGCACTCTTCTATTTGGACCATCTGATTTGCAAATTAGTTTTCAGGGCAAATCAAACCGTCGTTTAATAACAATTGCTAATCTTCATAGATTTTGTTAATATTGGAGTTTATTGTCATAAACATTGATTTTTCTGGTCATTTACCTATTAATCGTTGTTGATCTTCGAAATAAGAGAAAAGTTTTGCACATCACATCATTGTTGCATTGTTAATTATAATTCTTTATAAATCTTATTAAACATCCACGTTATTTGTATTTCTCCCCAAAGAGCGACTTTCCATCATTCAATATTTTGTCAAGATTGCATTCAATATTGCCTCAATATTGCACGGCAATGTAAAAAGGCGGACATAGCAATATTGCTGTAATCTTGCGTGCAATATTTCCAACATTGCACGCAAGATTCCAGCAATA